>CM029020.1:95385431-95494086 GCA_016801055.1 Panax notoginseng
AATTTTTGGTATTAAAACAGCAGGCCTCGGGGTTATCGCTGAGGTTGGAACTGATGCTCCCGGTGTGTGTTCCGAGATTGAGACTGAACTTCTGGTAGTATCCGGACTGGATGTGAGCTGCCTTCCAGGGTTATCTCTGAAAGATGAATTTGCCCTCCTGCAATGTTAGTAACAGGTGTGTAAAAAATTTCGAGTGTCTACAGATGCCCCTCTTTATCATATTTATGCATTGCAATGGCATGGATAGGACAAAGAATCCTAGACACTTGAAATTCAACAAGATAAACATGATGTTATATGGAGAAACATGATGCAAATGTATGATGCATATGGATGATCCATATGGATTGATTTTCCACTTGTTGGGGATGATTGCCGGCTCCCCGTTGCTTCTACCGATGATGGTAATGACGACAAGCTTGGATGTATGATCCAAACCTATTTGGATGTTGGCGTTGGGGCTATCACTAAAGTCCTTAATCCTGGATACAGACTTTACTCCAAAGATGTGTCTCTCGTGTACAAGAGATCTGTGGGGATAAAACATTGTCTGTTTGAGGATGTGTATAACATATTCTATCATCGATCCTTCCCGATGATATTGATCCTCCCTAGTTTGTATTGCCAAGACATATCAATGTTCTGTCAGATTTACTGCCAACAGTATGTGTTGTCAGGGCTGCCCGACCTTCGTTGATGTGTGAACCTACGGTTGACCACGCATTGTAACCCCTGCCAGGGATCAATTTGATCCTCTACCGATGTGTATATCAACGGATGAACTCCCTACTGGGGATGAATGTCAAGGCTACTTGACCTTTGTTGATGTGTGCATCAGCTGATGAACTCATCGGATGGTTTTCGATGCGACGTTGGGTTAACCTGCCAACGGCTGAACTGACGTCAAGGCTGCTTGACCTTCGTTGACATGTGCATCAATGGAAAGTATGCATTGTAACCCCTGTCGGGAATCTTTTGGATTATCGCTGATGTGTGTATCAGCGGAATATGCATTGTAACCCCAGCCGGGGATCTGTTGGATCATCACTGATATGTGTATCAGTGGAATATGCGTTGTAACCCCCGTCGGGGATCTGCTTATGGACAAATAACTATGCGTTGTAACCCCCGCCGGGGATCTATTTGTGGAGATTGGGGCAACGACCCTGAATTGACGGCATTGGACCTCTATGCGGTATTGCCGACTATGATATACAACGACTTGGATCATCGATATACCCTGTGTTCGAGCGAATAACAATGAATGATATGAAAGACACAGTCGGGCCCAGAAAACCCAAGATTTTAAGCTATTTCGCTCAATTGTGTAGCATTTTTATCCCTGATTTGGCCTTTTTAGCTTGTGAGAACTCCTTTGTAACTCAAACTGGACCAAGCTGGAGGGGTGGATCCCACGTAGGGGTGCCGTAGGTACACCTGCAGTAGCCACAGGTGGACCTGCGACCAGCCATGGCTACTAAATGCCTGCAGGTTGCTTTCATAAGTCATTTTCAAGTTGCGCCACGAAGGAAATCTGAGAGCTCTTCTTCAGATCTGCTGAGTTCGGTCGTCTTTTTGCAAATTCTGTCACCGTACAAGTGTTCTACACTGTCCTGGTAATGTATGCATGTATTCTTTTCCAGTTTTTATCTGTTGGAAAATGACTTATCACATGAAATGCATCTAAGCACATAGTACTGATTATGTATGCTCAAATGACTTGATAAAAAAATATTCAACATAGTAAATGTCAATATTAAACCATGCTGAACATAATGATGTGAAAAAATTTAACTTTTGAAACAGTCAAATTAGCACCTTTTTTCTGTTATTTCTTATCTTATTTGAGGACAAATGAGCAAAGGTGAAAAAGCAAAGTAATCCTGATAATTAGGTTACCCTTATGGATTGATGACTTTGATTTTTTAATGCAAATAGTATTTATATGACTGCGGGCAGGTGTGCTACTGAATGGCCACCTAGTCACGCCTGTGTGCATGTGGATAATCCTATTTATAGAGAAAACTATGGCAAAATTTTCCAAAATATAGGCATTGAGTAGTCATGCATATTTAACTCTACTGTAGACGTATGTTAAAATAATGCATGCATGCATGTAGTCATTAAATGCATTTTGAAAAGCTCCAGGTTAGAAGATATCACACCTCTTCTGAGGTGATTTGGAGACTTGTTGTCCTGATATTATAGATCCGGATTAGCCGAGTAGTTCCCACAGGACCACTTCTGGTGTACAGAGGAGGGCTTCTGAAGTGCCTCGACCCCATTCCGTTAGATAGCCTCATCGGTTGGTGGAGGCGGTGATACGTTTAGTCCGGGTTGATGTACCGAATGTCGAGGACGAGGAAGAGAATGTTCTGGTTGCGGACCCCGCTCTTGCTGCACATGTTCCCCGTAGGGACCTCCCGAGTATTCAGGTGGCAAACCCAGAGCTTCTGGGTGATTTGAGTAGACATCCCTCGATGTATTTGCACGCCAACGAGGTATAAAGTTTAGATCTTAATCTTCCTTCTTTCCTATTGATGAGGAGTAAAGGATTCTAATGTCGATCTGTATTTTGCAGGTTCCCAGCTTTACACAGCCTCGAGGGAACTGGTTCAGCATTCACTCCATGTACCAGGCTCTACATTCTAACTATAGAGTGATTGTGCATGACTGGGAATTTGGAGCATTCTTTTCCATCTTTCCCTGTTGTTGTCCCTGGGGTTACCTCAGGACATTGTCTGAGCGCTGGTTTCACTAGACTCAGTCTCTCCATTTATTGGACTGTGAAGTGATGATGACGCCGATGGATTGGCAGTTTATCATAGGTATGGAGTTGGGAGGGGTGCCAGTGTCTTGCACGGCAGATATTACCCCTACTGTCGTCAGATCCTTGTTAGAAGTTTCCACAGAGGAGCTCAAGGGCAGGACTGTCCGTACGGGTCCTTTGAGTATAGATGCTATGAGTGGGCTATTGAGTGAGCCCATACCAGCTGATATCAGAGTCAGGGATCGCGTTTTTCGACGATTGTTCTTGATGATCATTAGGGGCTTCTTCATAGCATATAACTCTTATACATTGTCGTTTGCTTTGATCAGCGCCACGCGACATGTGGACTGTATTGGAGAGTATGATTAGGACTCCTACACCTTTGTCTATTTCCTCAGGGGCATGCGTATGCGCTCGCAGGGCTTGACCGAGGCTTGGTTAGGATTTTACCCATTTCTGATGGTAAGTATTTCTCTTGTCATTTACCATGTACAGGTTAAGAGTGTTAATTGATAGCATATGTTTGCCTTTGTGTTGGCAGTTTTGGGCCTATGAGAAGCTCTCATGTTTACGTTATGTGAGTGTATTAGGATTGGATACCTACCCACGGGGAAGACGATGGCATCATTCCATACTGGCGGAGGTCCCAGTAGCTAAGGGTTTCACTCATTGTTGCCTACAGTTGGAGTTGTTGACAGTGGATGTCATCACATGGATTCCATATTCTGGGGAGTATTTGGCCATTGGATTTGAGGATGGGTACCCGACTGGTGTCGAGTACTTGATTTCCACCCGTAGGGTTCCTCTCTTCATAGATGGACTGTGAGAGCTCTATTTAGGAGAGCATGCTATTAGGAGCAGCACAGAAGAGATCCGTATACTAATCTTGCCTCCTGTCAGGCATTATTGGCCTGTATCACAGTCACCCGTCATTGATATCCCATTATTGGGTGTTGACGATTTTGCATTGTCAGAGGGTCCTTGCACTCAGGATGTATTCCAGCATTGGTGGTCCCTTGTACCATTGGAGCCCAGACCCGCGCCACTCAGTTCATGGGGGATATGGTTCCAAGATCCGTGATGATGAAAGATTGGCTAGCCTGTGTCCGGGATCTGACTCATATGACACAGATCGACAGCTTGACCCAGCGACTGGACCGGGCACATTTCTTTATCCGGTATTTGGACAGAGATCCGGCAGAGGCAGATTCGTTTGATCCTTCCAACGCAGGAGCTGGCCCCTCAGATGACCCATTTGGCTTTGTCGGTGCAGATCCTCCTTTATATAGGCTTGACATCCCTGTTGATAGAGATCCGATAACTCAGGAGGAGTTACATCAGGTGGACAGGATTGATGATGTAGATATTGACACCATTGTCTTCTTCTGATGTGTATTCCCGTTATCTCGTTTATTAGGCCTCTGTTAGCTATTGGGTGGCTGTGCCCCATTCTCTCTATATCTTTTGATAGGCCTCTATTAGTAGTAGGGGGTCTGTGCGCAATTTCCTTGTATTTTTAGTTATACAGAGATGATGTATATAGATGATGATATACTTAGGAATGTATGTACAGTTTTCTATTCCCTATAT
Source organism: Panax notoginseng (assembly GCA_016801055.1). NCBI lineage: Eukaryota > Viridiplantae > Streptophyta > Magnoliopsida > Apiales > Araliaceae > Panax > Panax notoginseng. Next base: position 95,389,792 of record CM029020.1, read on the forward strand.
CATATTGTCATCTATTATCTGTTATGCATATATCATGTTATGCATATGTGTGTATGTCCAGAGATATTCAACATTGACCTCTGGATGGTATTATGATACGTCCCACACAGATGTCTTATTCGACAGTCAGCCGCATAGATCACACCCGGCCATTATTGGTGGCATCCCGTCAGAGATATTGGTATGATAGTATGTCACCCTCAGATAGGGTGACCATAGATTAGCTGTTGCAGCATACCATAACCCTTTTGATGTTTCAGGTTCAAGCAGGATTTGGGGAAGGCATGCTGGAGCACTGGGTACCGAAGAGACAGGTTTTTCGGTTTGGGACCCAGGAGTTGACTTCGACTTTGGAGGAGTATACACATTTAACGATGTGCCACTTGACAGACCTTACGTGCATATGTCCATTGGTGACATGAGCCGTCAGTTTATGACTCTCACCGGGCTGAGGCAGAGAGTTATGCAGGATGAGATCACATTCGGCCACGTGATATCCTAGTATTTTTGATTGACAGATTTTGTAGCGCCCCCAAATCCGGGTATCTTCCAACCCGACAGATGGTGCTATACTGTACAACATTTATACATTCATCCAATTGAATAGTCTCAAAGAACGAATATAACTTCTATACATATTAAAGTAATATTTACAATTTCCCAGGTTCTATACCCATTACAAAGGTTCTTTGTCATAATATCAGTTATATTATAACAATAGACCTATACTATTACAAGACAGCTTAACAATCTGCCTTAGCTTTTCCTTTATCCCTTTTTGATCCTTCAGGACGTTCAATCTTAGCTGCATTCATATGTTTTAAGCAAGGGTGAGCACAGCTAGCTCAGCAAGTATAACCATTCAATAACAACATGCTTGACACATACGAATCGTATATCTTCAATAACTGAACAATAGTTATGAAGTACTATTGATAATTCAAAGTAGCACTTCATCTTTTATTTCAAAATATTTTACAATAACAACAATATTTAGTAAAACATTCACTCCGGTCAAAGACCTCGAGTATTCATTCTTTATTGAAAAGGACAACCTGGAACGAGTTCCGTAAGCCCGATATTACTTACGAGCACTTCTAGGTGATCAACCTATTGTACTCTATGTTGATCAACACTACATCCATTAAACGTATGTACGTTTAATCATTTGGCAACCTCACGTGCCTGTCATTTTACCGAAAAAACATTTGTTTAACATTTCAGTCTTCTTTTTAAAAACCATATCAAGTAGTTGACAAAAGATAGCAACATTTGATAATGCAAGAGTAGTCAAGTCTAGCCAAAAGGATTGGCTTTAATCTCAATATACCTCAATTCATGCGAAAGAATACATGAATCTTAAACTTGTTCAGATTGAACTATTACAAGAGTTAGAATACTTGCCTTTAGCGTCTGCTACCGTATATTAACTTTATGTTTAGGTCTTTCAAGTCCCTACAGTACATGATCACATAATGCCTTACATTAGGTCACATATAATCAAGTATGTATATGACTATATCTTACCTTTCTTCTTAATCTAATTGTGTATTAGATTCAGTTACTATTCGTTCCGGTTTATCATTACCATTGCATTTATCCTTGACTAGGCTATCTTAACCTTTACATTACATTCCTTAAGGTTTAACAAAGTTTAACAATGTTACATTATCGACCTTAAGTTATGTTTACTTTCCATCAATTTAGGTTTTCTTTTCTTTGTACATAGAAACCTTTATTACTATCTTTGTTCTGAGACTGGCGCTGCGGGGCCGGTCCTATACTTACATCTCGCGCTGCGGCGCGAGCCTTATCCTAGCATGTCCCAGACTTGGTGCTGGGGCGCGAGTCCTTATGTAATGGGCCGTGCTGCGGTGCCACTCTCCAGATGGTCTTGTACTGTTAATGGCGCTGGGGCGCCGGTCATTTGCCTTGGGTTGGCGCCGCGGCGCCAACTCTGTGCACCAGATAAAAATTTTAGTTTTGAAATTTTGTGAACTTCCCGGACGCATAACTTCTTCATTATAAGTCTGAATTGGCTCGTTCAAAATCCTACGGTTCAAAATTATGTAATCTACATGATCATCCAAGAATTTTATCTATTTGACTTCGTTTGCTAAAAATTCACCTATTGGTTCTTTTTTAACGAAACGATAAACGTTCGTGAACGTTCAACGCTCGTTTCTTCGTTCTAAGTCGGAATCCGATCATTTTCAAGTCCGCAACTCTTAAATACCAAATATGACTTAACTCCATTGTAAATCAATAATTCCTTGATAAAACATAAAATTTGACTTCCATTTCGAGAATTTTACGAATTCGACGATTGTCGTTCAATCGTGCAATTTCCGGCAAATCTTCATTCTTACGATTTGTTCAACATTACAAATGAACTTCATTCATCATGTGAACATCTCAACATACATAATACAACAACTTATTTTCATTGTTGGATTTTGACTCCTCATGAGCTTATAACTTATTAACTTATAAACTACCTAAGATTTGATTATTCATGACTTATGACAATTAGAGTTTCTTAATCATCATACTTTACACATGCATCACATATAACTTACTTAGGTATACATGATAAATATGATCATATAAATTCTTTTATCTTCATATCAATTCTCTTAATAAACTCCTTATAAGTTCATATTATCTTCACATAAGTGTATAAATTATGTTAGTTTCAATGACTTATTACCAACTTTTGTGGCTTAAGTCCACGACTTACATATTCTTCTTGCTTATTATCATTCATGTTTCTTAATCCATCTTTTCTTATCAACCTATCATGATAGAGATAGAAGATAATTGGAGAAGAAGTCTTACTTTTGTGAAGTCTTGGTAAGGTAGCTTGCTTCTTTTTGTTGGTTTATGGAATGATTTATTTGTAACTTAAATTCTCTAACACTTAAGCACTTTGTGATGTCTAGATTATTTGAACAACCAACAAATGGCTAGCAAAGCTCTTCTATTTATAGACTTTCCAAGGTTAGGGTATTTTAGTCTTTAAAACATCCCACCTCCTTAAGCCACCTCCTTACTATTAATTACTTGCTAATCACTCTCTTATCCTATACTTGGCCATTACTCATAAGTCTTGGTCAATACACTTACTTGATCACCACATCACTTGGTCACCAAACATTAACCATATTAATATGGTTTTGCCTCATGGGTCATATAATCCATGGATTTTTAGCTTGGGCTTGGATTAATAAATCCTTGGGCTTTGCATTAATAAACACTAGCTTGTTCATTAATCAATTAGTTGGGCCTTAACCTTAATTGACTTGGACTTTGTACAAAATCCTAGCCAATCTTTACAAGTCCATTAATATTTCATAATACATATACATATAGTTTATGCATTATTCTTGTATTCTAATCCATATAGAATTTATATACGATATTTCATCCTTCATACAAACTCCTATAACACTTCGTATTATACTTGTTTTCATTACTTTGTACAATACCTAAGTATCATACCATTATTACATATTCATTACTATTTCGCCTTCCTTAACGTTTATAAATTAAGTCCACAAGCGAAATATCGTTTTTTTCATAACTAGATTTTTATTACATAATCCATCTCACCTTATTATTCCATCATTACGTATTTCTCGAAAATCCAAAATTATATCCCGAGCAAATACCGATGAATAGTGTTTTTCGGAAAATTTCCCAAAAAACTTTTATTTTCGTCTTGGAAATTCAAACACTTTAATTCATTCACGTAGCTCAACTACTACGACATTCCAACGTCACTAGGTTATATAAAGACAACCATCTTGATAACACATATAATAATATTTTATTATTATTTAATTTAATAAAATCATTTTACAATAAGATCCGAATTTCTCGATCGTTACATTCTTCCCCCCTTATAAAGATTCTGTCCCCAGAATCTCGTCTTACTTTAATCAAATAGATGTGGAAAATTTTTCTTCATCTTTTCTTTTAGTTCCCACGTTGCTTCTTCAGCATCGTGGTTCCTCCATAATACCTTCATTGATGGTATTACCTTGTTCCTCAGAACTTGTTCCTTTCTATCAATGATTTGCTTCGGCAATTCTTCATACGTTAAGTCTTTTTCGATATGAATTGGCTCATACTCGATTACATGCTTATAGTCCGGCTTATATGGACGTAATACAGATACATGAAACACGTTATGTATTCGTTCTAGGTCTGGAGGTAAGGCTATCATATAAGCTACCTCTCCCACCCGTTTTAATACTTCAAAAGGTCCTATAAACCTTGGACTTAACTTTCCTTTCTTTCCAAAACGCATCTTTCCTTTCTAGGGAGATACTTTTAGAAACACATACGAACCCACTTCAAACTCTCGACTTAGTCTATGTGAGTCCGCATACTTTTTCTGTCTGTCCTGAGCTGTGACGAGACGCATCCGAATTAAATATACCACCTCTGCTGTTTGCTACACTAATTCTGGTCCTAGCATACGGCGTTCTCCCACCTCATCCCAACACAAAGGTGTTCCGCATTTTCTCCCATACATAGCTTCATAAGGCGGCATACCTATGCTTGCATGATAACTATTGTTATACGCAAACTCTACTAGTGGTAGGTGATCATCCCAACTACCTTTGAAATCCATAACGCAAGACCTCAACATGTCTTCTAACGTCTGAATTATTCTCTCGCTCTGGCCGTCAGTCTGAGGATGATAAGCCGTGCTTAACTTCATCTGTGTTCCTAACTGCTCTTGCAAACTCCTCCAAAAGTTCGATGTGAATTGTGGATCACGATCTGACACAATCGATACCGGTACTCCATGTCTGGAAATGATTTCCTTAACATAAAGTTTAGCTAATTGGTCTAAGTTATACTGGACCCTAATTGGCAAAAAGTGAGCCGACTTCGTCAACCGGTCCACTATTACCCAAATTGCATCATATCCTTTATTTGTTGTCGGAAGTCCCACCACGAAATCCATCGTAATATGCTCCCACTTCCATTCTGGAATCTCCAATGACTGTAATAAGCCACTGGGTCGTTGATGTTTGGCCTTAACTTTTTGACAAGTCAAGCACCTACTCACATACTCTGCTATTTCTCTCTTCATGTTCGGCCACCAAAAACTTTGTCGAAGGTCTTGATACATCTTAGTGCTACCAGGATGTATCGAGTACCTCGAATTATGAGCTTCTTGTAACACTTGCTCCTTTAATTTCGTCTCATTTGGAACCCAAATTCTTCCCTTAAATCTTAATAATCCTTCATTATCAAGACTATACTTAGCATCTTCCTTCTCGGATAACCGCTTCTTCATTTGATTACACTCATCTGTCGTGAGTTGTACTTTCTTGACTCTTTCTACGATGGTAGACTGCATCTCCGTCGTAAACAGTCTCTGCTCCGCCTCAATTGGCAACTTTACCTCTAATTCCATCCTAGCCATCTCTGTTATTAACTCATTTTGAGCCATTAACATAGAAAACTTTTCCCGACCCTTCCGACTTAAGGCGTCGGCAACTACATTGGCTTTTTCAGGGTGATACAGGATTTCATAATCATAATCCTTTATCAACTCTAGCCATCTTCTCTGCCTCATATTCAACTCCTTCTAAGTGAAGATATACTTTAGACTCTTATGGTCCGTATATATCTCACATTTTTCCCCATAAAGATAATGTCTCCATATCTTTAGGGCAAATACTACTGCGGCCAGTTCCAGATCATGAGTAGGATAAACTTTCTCATAATCCTTCAACTGCCGTGACGCATACGCAATGACTTTTCCATGCTGCATAAGCACACAACCAAGTCCTCTATGCGAAGCATCACTGTACACTACGAAATTTCATGTGTCATCAGGCAACGACAAAACAAGCGCTTCACTTAATCTTTTCTTTAGTTCTTAAAAACTGTCTTCACATTTATCTGTCCATACATATTTCACCGTCTTCCTTGTCAAATTAGTCAACGGGGTAGCTATCTTCGAAAAATCTTAGAAAAATCTTTGATAGTACCCTGCTAACCTGTAGCATCCCCAAATCTCGGTCCTAATCACCAAGGATCTGGTATACTATTTCTATAACTATTGCGGAAGATATAAACATAAATGGTTTATACATTAAACTTTTACAACATAAACCCCACGGTCTACAACCTTAACTTAATACATACCTTTAATATCTTAGAAGATTTACATTAATATTTGCATTAGCAAATTTAATAGTTCTAATTGCATAATAACTTAATCTTGGACTTTGCCTTTGCCTTTGTCTTTACTCGAGCTTTCATCTTAATCTGAAAATTTTATCATGATATAGCAAGGGTGAGCAACAAATTTGCCCAGCAAGTTTTAAATACAATGAAGATATATCATGATTGAAAAGAATGAATAAGCTTTCAAGTTTTCAACAATATAATAATTGTGAAATAACATGAATCAAGTTTCAATAAATTCATGACTGAATCAATAATGTTTGAAGGTCAACAATGACCATAAATAATTTAACTGAACCTTATGGTAATGAAGGTGATCAGCCTTTCATACCTGATGAACATATGCAACATGCACTAAGTGCGAATCAATAATCAGTGTAGACGTGAATAATCAACAATAATCATTCACTAACATGCTTTGAACATACAACTCAAGTTTGAGTTAGGAAACGTGCCTGATTCGTTGACTACTGCTACGCAGTTTAAGTTAACTTCTTTTGGTAAGACCTATCATTAATAATAAGATTGGTCTTTCAATCATCATATTCTACTTTGTATCATAATACAATTACTTTGTCAATAGATTATCTAACACTTAATCAAATATTAGATAACATCCTAACACATCGGTATTATTATCATTCTTGGATAATTCTTCAATCACTGTATCATATTCATTATGATTAAACACTTAATCTTATACATTATAAGTTCTTCTTTATACTCAAATAAGTCAAATATTAATCCAACAACCTGGATTCTAAATTTAACAACTAAATTGTCAATCCAGCAGACTGGATACAGAATCCAGCAACCTGGATTCAACAAATTTCCAATCCAGCAAGTCACACTGCAATCCAGCAAACTGGATTACAAATCCAGCAACAAGATTGCAATCCAGCAAGCTGGATTCATCATATTTTCAATTCAATAAACTTCTTTTCAATCCAGCAAGCTGGATTCATCAGATTTTCTAATCCAGCAAGCTGGATTCATATTCGAACACGAAAATACAAAATCAATTTATTATTTTCTCATCCTTTGCACAAACATGTATACACATATTTCATACACAAAAAGTATTTTTCCAAAATTTTCCAACTTCCTTTGGTATTTTTTAAAAATCATTTTTAGTTAATTCCTTAAGAAATTAGCTACCTCGTGCTTAACTCCAGAAATTCTCATCTCTTGGCACAATCTTATACGTCTTAACGTGACACTCCAGTTTAAATTTCGTGGCCATCGGAGTTATAGAACTCCGGTTATAGCCATTTTCGTCAGAAAATTACAGAAATTAAAATGGTCATAACTTGCTCATTTTTAACTCGGAATGAGCTCATTTTTGGACAGTAGGTACTTTATACCATATATTTTCATGTCCCAAAAGTCCGGAATTTATTACATAAACTAAGTTGCCAAAACAGCCCCCGCAAAAATCTGGGCAGCAACTTTTTGCCATAAAACAGTTTTAGAGTCCTTTGCTAAAACAGTCATAACTCTTGTGTTTGAAAACATTTTTGAGCGATTCTTGGGCCCACGCGAAGCTAACTTCCAGGGCTACAATTTTTGTCTAATGATGTTTTTCCAAAATCCGAACACATCAGTCCAAAAATTTTGAAAAAGGAGACAGTTCGGGATTTGGTTGGACAGTTTTGATTATGCTTCTTCCGAACGTCATAACTACCTCATCCGGAGTCGGAATTAGTCCGTTCCGGAGTGTATGGAAAGCTTATTCAGTGTACTATAACATACCAGAAGCCCAGAATTTTTAAAGCACAAAAAGTGGACGAAAAAGCCCCCGCTACAGACTGCCCAAAAACAGTTCCTAGAAAAACGGGACTGTTTTCACAAAATCAGTCATGACCCTATGTAAACACAACATGTTTGAGTGCTACCACTTGGGTTAACTAGTAAACACATATATCTAGCACTCCTCTTTGACGGATCGTAAAAAGGAGTTATAGATTTAAAACGGTGGATTTTCAAAGTAAATAGAAATTTAGGATTTCTAAACTAGAAAAATTAAGTTTTCATTTCTTTTGGTTTCCAACCAAATCAACACCCAAAATAGGTAGATCCATACTTGAATCCATGGAAAACACATAGATCTTAGGGATTTGAACATCCAAATCCAAACCCCTTTCCATCAAATTAAAAAAAATAAAATAAAGGAAGAAATTATACCTTTACTTCCTTCTTCTTCTTCCTTCTTCCTTCTTCCTTCTTCCTTCTTCCATGGAGTACCTTCTCACTCCTCTTCTTCTCCCTCACGGGCCACCGCCCCTCCTCTCTTACTCTTCCATGGCTTCGGCCACTTCTTCTTCTCTCTCTTTTCTCTTTCCCGTTTCTTTCTTTTCCTCTTTCTCTTTCTTCTCTTCTCTTTCCCTTATCTTCTTATCTCTTCTTATTCTATTTCCTTCTTTTAATAATAACCGGCCATTTGGCCTTATCATCTATCAAGTTTGGTTTAATTTTTTTTTTTCAAAAATGTCCCTCCTTTGCCTTTTCTTGTCCAAAAATATCCCACATACTTGGATTTAATTTTGGGCTCTTTAAATTATTGCTTGGGCCAACTCTTGGGCTAAAAAATTGAGTCACTCCTTTCCATCTTACCCCACCTTAAATATTTAATTAGGGTATCCATTCCAAATATATAGAATTTAAATCCTCACTTTAGCACATTAAATTCTATAACCCAATTAAACTTGTTTTAATTAACTAATAAAATTAATAACTTGAGATAATTAAAATATATCTCTTAACTTAATATATTTTTTTTTTAATATTATTGTTCTCCCACAAGTGGGTCTAGTTTGGGCCCTTAATTAATCTCAATGAGCTAACAAATTTAATTATTTTACTTACTAACAAAACTAACTTGGGCTTTCAATCCCTAATTAAATTGGGTCAATATAATACTTGACACATACATAATATATTGAGCTAGATTAAATAATTTAATCGCCCTTAGTCACTTTATCTACAAGTCCCATGCTTAATTAATTAATTGGGCTCGCTTAAATAATATAACTTTCTTAGTTCATCAAATTTAATTCTCTTGGACTCTAAATAAATTAATGGCCTATGATATTATTATAGTCCATTACTTTTACTACTATTTTACCCTAATTATTTAATTAGGGTTTTTTTTTATTTCTCACTCTAGAAAATAAATTCTTTACTCATGCATTTTTAATTTCATAACCCTTAAGTTATTTAATTCTTCATTCCTAATATATAATTAGGATTACACTAGTTTCTTTTATTTGATTATATAATAAACAAATATAAACCATCACATAATATTCGCATTCACTTACTCACATAATCATTAAATAAATTATGTCATGCTCCACAATTCTCTTAGATTAGGACACTAGTATATATTTAAATACTAGAACCACTAAATAACAATAACCATTTAAGTTATTTAATTATCATACTTAATAACTTATTTAAGTTATACAATTTATATTGTATAATTTAATTTAATTTCCTCCTCCTCTCCATAAATTGTTTTCAAACAATTTATTTATATATTACATATATAATTTAATATATTCAATCATTTATTCAAATATGAATTTAATTTACTAACTACTTTGATACCAATATTCATATCTACATATTGGATCTCATCTCATATTTTAGTTTTACATCATTGGTATAATATTAAATATTATATCATTATCCATATAACATCTTTCACTTCTCACACTGATTTTGACTTTTCTCCATAAAAAGTCAACTGTTGACTTTGACCAAAAGTCAACCTTTACACATTTTGTGTTTACTGTCTATTCTGACTACACTTGACGTCCCGGACGCAACCGAGCAGTCCATGCTTCAAAATTCTATCTCTAACTCAAATTTTGAGTTTTAAATTACTCCTTTCTTATTGCTAATCGTATTAACTAACGACTTTATACTTATTCAAATTCTTATTTGCCATTCAAGGCCAACGTTCAAGCTATGTTAATTACTAACATAGTTTTATCTTGATCCTTATATCATTAACTTAATTCAGCATTCCTCTTGCTAAAATATTTATAGCACCTTACTAAGTATATATATTTCTATACATATACTCATCTTCGTTTAACCTTATAACATCTCTTCATGTGAAATCTTATCTCCTTAATAAAATTTTTATATGTACTTATATAACATTTCTTAGACTATTCAGTTCATATTGAATTTACAGGTATCGTAATACCTTATTCTCGATATTTATTCAAATACATATCAATTCATTTCTAGGGTTTTGGAATTTTGTAACCCATATTTCTTTATTCTCATTCAATTAAGAAACCATATAGGTTCTTCTTAAAAATTTTGAAATCCTTAAAATTCCTTCACAGAAATGTCAATTCCATACACTTATTTTCTGTCTAGGTTCATCTTATAACCTTTAATCCATCATTTTAAGATTTTAATAATTATCTAAATTCTCGGGTTGTCACATAACCCCAGGAAACTCCGCACCTCAGTCGGCATTTTCGGCTGTTCCCAATTCATCACTGCTTCCACCTTCGCTGGATCTACTGAAATCACCTCTTGGTCAATGACATGACCTAAAAACTACACCTTTTCCAGCCAAAATTCACATTTGGTGAATTTCGCATATAGCTTCTCCTTCCTTAGTGTTTCCAACACTAATCTTAAGTGTTCAGCATGATCTTCCGGCGTCTTAGAATAGACTAGAATATCATCGATAAACACTACGACGAACTTGTCCAAATATGGTTTGAACACTCTGTTCATCATATCCATAAATGCAGCTGGTGCATTCGTCAACCCAAATGACATCACCAGAAACTCGTAATGACCATAACGAGTCCTGAATGCCGTCTTTGGTACATCTTCCTTCCTAACTTTCAACTGATGATACCCCGTCCTCAAATCTATTTTAGAAAAATTCTTTGCCCCTTTTAATTGATCAAAGAGATCATCAATCCTGGGCAATGGGTATTTATTCTTTATCGTTAACTTGTTCAACTCCCGATAGTCGATACAAAGCCTTAACGATCCATCTTTCTTCTTGACAAACAACACTGGTGCCCCCCACGGAGAAACACTTGGTTGAATGTACTTTCTATCCAATATTTCCTGCAGCTGAACCATTAGTTCTTTCATTTCCACCGGCGCCATACGATACGGTGCCCTTGAGACTGGTGCCGCTCCTGGCACAACGTCTATCACAAATTCGATCTCTCTATCCGGCGGTAACCCCGATAACTCACTTGGAAATACATCCATGAACTCATTTACTATAGGTATTTGTTCCATAGTTGCTCCCACTCTCTGGGCATCCACAACATGGCAAAGGTAACCTACACAACCCTTCCTTAATAATTTTCTAGTTTGTGTCATCGTAAGGCAACACGGACGTCCCGACAACTTACTACCGTAAAATACTACAGAAGGTTGCTTCAACGAATTGATTCTCACACATTTCTTTTGGCAATCTATAATTGCTCTATGATTAATTAACCAATCCATTCCGAGAATTACGTCGAATTCTCCTAACTTTATCGGTATTAAATCTACCAATAACTTACAACCCCATACCTCAACGCAACAACTCCTATGAATATTTTCAACATGAATTATCTCCTCATTTGCTACCTTAATGTTCAAAGGTATAGGTAATTTTTCGGGAAATAATTCTAGTCATCTAGCAAAATCACATGCTATGAACGAACAAGTAGCACCCGAATCAAAAAGCACGTATGCATTTATGTTATTGATCGGAATAATACCTGCAACTACATCCCCTGATGCCACCGCATCTTGGACCGTCATATTAAAAGTGCGGGCCATTGATTTCCCCGACTGAGTTGGATCACTAATAGCTAACTTACCGCTATTAGTTCCTTTATTTCCTTTCGTCCCCTTCTTCGGGCAGTTCTTTGCTATGTGGTCAATTGATCCACATACAAAGCATCCGTGATTTTTCTTTGGATTTGGGCAGTTAGGCGAAATGTGCCCTTCCTGTCCATAATTATAACATACTACCTTTCCTTTGAGACAGACTCCTAAGTGAGTCTTCCCGCAGGTTTTACAGGCCTCCATCCTTCTCTTAGAATCCCCTTGTTTTACTCTGGCATTTCCAGAGTTAAATCCCTTCCTCTTTTGACCGTTTCCACTTCCACTGGCTCCCTCGGTCTTGGTTCCTCCATCAACCTTGCCCTTGTTTTTCTTATCTTTGTGGTACTGGCTAAGAGTCTCATTCCCACCTTCAGCAATGATTGCCTTTTCTAGTATGGTTCCAAAGGAAGTACTTTGTAACACCGAGATTCAGCTATAGAGCCAGGGTTTCAGGCCCTGCTCGAACCTTCTAGCCTTTCTCACTTCAGTGTCCACTTGATGTGGAGCAAATCGTGCCAGTTCATTAAACTTGGCAGCATACTGGGGAACTGTCATATCCCCTTGTTTCAATTCAAAAAACCTCATTTCCATCCTTCCTTGCATACTCATGGGAAAATAGTTCTCGAAGAAAATCTCCTTAAACCTCTCCCATGTTAGATTTCCTATATCGGCCCTAGCCTGGTTTGCCTCCCACCAGAAGTTGGCCTCTCCTTTCATCAAATAGGTTGCAAAGGCAACCTTTTGACCCTCCTCAACATTTGCTATTACAAATGCTTTCTCAATTTCTTTTACCCAAGTCTGGGCTTCTATAGGGTCCGTAGTTCCTTTGAACTACGGCGGACCTACACTTTTAAAATCCTTAAAAGTAGTAGCTCGTACTACTCCAGGAATCACAGGTATATTAGCCCCCGTTCTATTAAATGCAGCCGTTAAAAGATTAACGAACTCCTGCATTGGATTAACCGGACCACCCTCTGGTTGTTTAACATTAGCGTCTTGATTTTGTTGTCTCCTTCTTGGCGGCATTTTGTTGTTAAGAAAATAACACATCAGTATTACTTTGTTCTTGTTGGTTTGTTATTATTTATAATAAAACAATAACTCATACTCATTACTCAATATTTTCCAAGAAAAGACTTATATTGATTCATAACTCGTAGTATAACACTACATTGTTTACATTACTCAGCCTTAGCTAATTACATTACCATCCCACAATTACTTCAAAAATTGGGATTTACAAAAGACTACCCTTTGTTTATACAAAAGAGGGTTTTACGTCACTACTAGGTATATAATATTTACATATCTAAGCTACTCCAGCTATTGCTAGATTACATCTGCCGTAAGGCATTCTCAAAATCTGCTCTGGCCAAACCGGCAACAACATCTCTACTGATAGTATGACGGGTCTGTCCTGCTTCTATCTGATATCCAACTAACTGTTGCTGGAAATCTACATGACAACTCCTATGTATATAGGACATCCTCTCCAACTTCTGCTGTTTAGTCTTTAGCTCCTGTTTGAGCTCAAAGACTTCTTCTTTCAAATCTCAGACCTTATCCATAGCTAGGACTCTATCATCGTGCTCCTCTTCCCACATTCCTTCCATACTAGCCTTGTCCTCCCGGACAGCTTGGAGTTCCTCTTTCAACTCCTTAATCTCTTGGCAGTAATGGATATTTCTATCCAATACCGACATAAACAATGCCTTCATTGATTCTCCCGTAGACAATTCCTCTGTAGGTGGAACCTGATCAAAGGACATCACGTCCACCTCCTCCTCTATCATGCCATCAAATATAGACATATAGTCTAAATCGTCTGAGTCTCCAGACTCAATTGTCACCAATTCTGGTTCCACGGCTACAGGATTTGGTAGTATCTCTACCCGATTAACCGAATCCTCGCTCACTACATGTATATCTCTATACATATCCTTTTCTCCTGACATCTACAATAAAACAATATAGTTTGATTAGTACACGTCAGTGAAATAATAGAAACACATAACATAATATAATACATTTTTATAGAGTTACTTTCCATCATTTACTTCTTTTCTTAAGGTTATGACTTAAGGTTCTATTTTCTCCCTTAAGTTTTATAACCTAGGCTTTGATACCAACTAGTAGCGCCCCAAATCCGGGTATCTTCCAACCCGACAGATGGTGCTATACTGTACAACATTTATACATTCATCCAATTGAATAGTCTTAAAGAACGAATATAACTTCTGTATATATTAAAGTAATATTTACAATTTCCCAGGTTCTATACCCATTACAAAGGTTCTTTGTCATAATATTAGTTATATTATAACAATAGACCTATACTATTACAAGACAGCTTAACAATCTGCCTTAGCTTTTCCTTTATCCCTTTTTGATCCTTCAGGACGTTCAGTCTTAGCTGCATTCATATGTTTCAAGAAAGGGTGAGCATGGTTAGCTCAGCAAGTATAACCATTCAATAACAACATGCTTGACACATACGAATCGTATATCTTCAATAACTGAACAATAGTTATGAAGTACTATTGATAATTCAAAGTAGCACTTCATCTTTTCTTTCAAAATGTTTTACAATAACAACAATATTTAGTAAAACATGCACTCCGGTCAAAGACCTCGAGTATTCATTCTTTATTGAAAAGGACAACCTGGAACGAGTTCTGTAAGCCCGATATTACTTACGAGCACTTCTAGGTGATCAACCTATTGTACTCTATGTTGATCAACACTACATCCATTAAACGTATGTACGTTTAATCATGTGGCAACCTCACGTGCCTATTGTTTTACCGACAAAACATTTGTTTAACATTTCAGTCTTCTTTTTGAAAACCATATCAAGTAGTTGACAAAAGATAGCAACATTTGATAATGCAAGAGTAGATTATCAAGTCTAGCCAAAAGGATTGGCTTTAATCTCAACATACCTCAATTCATGCGAAAGTATATATGAATCTTAAACTTGTTCAGATTGAACTGATACAAGAGTTAAAATACTTGCCTTTAGCGTCTGCTACCGTATATTAACTTTATGTTTAGGTCTTTCAAGTCCCTACAGTACATGATCACATAATGCCTTACATTAGGTCACATATAATCAAGTATGTATATGACTATATCTTACCTTTCTTCTCAATCTAATTGTGTATTAGATTCAGTTACTATTCGTTCCGGTTTATCATTACCATTGCATTTATCCTTGACTAGGCTATCTTAACCTTTACATTACATTCCTTAAGGTTTAACAAAGTTTAACAATGTTACATTATCGACCTTAAGTTATGTTTACTTTCCATCAATTTAGGTTTTCTTTTCTTTGTATATAGAAACCTTTATTACTATCTTTGTTCTGAGACTGGCGCTGCAGCGCTGGTCCTATACTTACATCTCGCGCTGCGGCGCGAGCCTTATCCTAGCATGTCCCGAACTTGGCGCTGGAGCGCGAGTCCTTATGTAATAGGCCGCGCTGCGGCGCCACTCTCCAGAAGGTCTTTTACTGTGCATGGCGCTGGGGCACCGGTCATTTGCCTTGGGTTGGCGCCGCGGCGCCAACTCTGTGCACCAGATAAAAATTTCAGTTTTGAAATTTTGTGAACTTCTCGGACGCATAACTTCTTCGTTATAAGTCCGAATTGGCTCGTTCAAAAGCCTATGGTTCACAAATTACGTAATCTACATGATCATCCAAGAATTTTATCTATTTGACTTTGTTTGCTAAAAATTCACCTATTGGTTCATTTTTTAACGAAGCGATAAACGTTCGTGAACGTTCAACACTCGTTTCTTCGTTCTAAGTCAGAATCTGGTCATTTTCGAGTTCGCAACTCTTAAATACCAAATATGACTTAAATCCATTGTAAATCAATAATTCCGTGATAAAACACAAAATTTGACTTCCATTCCGAGAATTTTACGAATTCGACGATTGTCGTCCAATCGTGCAATTTCCGGCAAATCTTCATTCTTACGATTTGTTCAACATTACAAATGAACTTCATTCATCATGTGAACATCTCAACATACATAATACAACAACTTATTTTCATTGTTGGATTTTGACTCCTCATGAGCTTATAACTTATCAACTTATAAACTACCTAAGATTTGATTATTCATGACTTATGACAATTAGAGTTTCTTAATCATCATACTTTACACATGCATCACATATAACTTACTTAGGTATACATGATACATATGATCATATAAATTCTTTTATCTTCATATCAATTCTCTTAATAAACTCCTTATAAGTTCATATTATCTTCACATAAGTGTATAACTTATGTTAGTTTCAATGACTTATTACCAACTTTTGCGGCTTAAGTCCATGACTTACATATTCTTCTTGCTTCTTATCATTCATGTTTCTTAATCCATCTTTTCTTATCAACCTATCATGATAGAGATAGAAGATAATTGGAGAAGAAGTCTTACTTTTGTGAAGTCTTGGTAAGGTAGCTTGCTTCTTCTTCTTGGTTTATGGAATGACTTATTTGTAACTTAAACTCTCTAACACTTAAGCACTTTATGATGTCTAGATTATTTGAACAACCAACAAATGGCTAGCAAAGCTCTTCTATTTATAGACTTTCCAAGGTTAGGGTATTTTAGTCTTTAAAACATCCCACCTCCTTAAGTCACCTCCTTACTATTCATTACTTGCTAATCACTCTCTTATCCTATATTTGGCCATTACTCATAAGTCTTGGTCAATACACTTACTTGATCTTCACATCACTTGGTCACCACACATTAACCATATTAATATGGTTTTGCCCCATGGGTCATACAATCCATGGATTTTTAGCTTGGGCTTGGATTAATAAATCCTTGGGCTTTGCATTAATAAACACTAGCTTGTTCATTAATCAATTAGTTGGGCCTTAACCTTAATTGACTTGGACTTTGTACAAAATCTTAGCCAATCTTTACAAGTCCATTAATATTTCATAATATATATACATATAGTTTATGCATTATTCTTGTATTCTAATCCATATAGAATTTATATACGATATTTCATCCTTCATACAAACTCCTATAACACTTCGTATTATACTTGTTTTCATTACTTTGTACAATACCTAAGTATCATACCATTATTACATATTCATTACTATTTCGCCTTCCTTAACGTTTATAAATTAAGTCCACAAGCGAAATATCATTTTTTCCATAACTAGATTTTTATTACATAATCCATCTCACCTTATTATTCCATAATTACCTATTTTTCGAAAATCCAAAATTATATCCCGAGCAAATACCGATGAATAGTATTTTTTAGAAAATTTCTCAAAAAACTTTTATTTTCGTCTTAGAAATTCAAACACTTTAATTCATTCACGTAGCTCAAATACTACGACATTCCAACGTCACTAGGTTATATAACGACAACCATCTCGATAACACATAGAATAATATTTTATTATTATTTAATTTAATAAAATCATTTTACAATAAGATCCGAATTTCTCGATCGTTATAGATTTGGCTATGAGGACAACTATGCTCGGCATTCTTAGGATTTCACCATACCAGAGGACCAGTGGCATTTGGCCATAGTGGATGCATTGATGCTTTGTGCATTATCATATGTGTACCTGCCACGATACATGGATGAGTTGGACATCGGCGTTATTATGGCAGTGAGAGCTCTCAGGAAGGGTCGTACCATTATTCTGATGATCATAGTAGAGACACTGAGGTCGGCCATGTTTTGCAGTACTTACCCTGTAGGGGTATTCACAGGCAGTTCGGTTATACTGTATGTGTGGTTTATGTCACACTTGAGATCGATTGGCACATTCAGACGACACCGGTATTGTTTCACCCATGAGATAGCTATGTCGTATTCCTTTCAGCCTACGGAGTGTACAGATCCTGCATCTTGGTCCGTTTTCTTAGCTGAGATTGTAGATCTGTTTGCTATCTTGTCGTGTTCAGGGCTCAGTTCACCCTACAGTTTCATCACTCATGCTCCGGGCATGGATTATCTCCCTCTGGCCGGTTTGAGGGCAATGACTACCTACCACCCACTGGCCGTGATGTCACAGTTTGACCAGTTTCAGGACTTTTATCCTTTTGATGAGGCATTAGGCCATCGCTTAGCTTCTCGCTATCTATCAGCAGAGGACCGATCCCGTGTGTATGCTTGTTGGGATTAGCGTGAGATAGCTGCTTTTTCTATTAGCCATCCGGGTTATTCACTAGAGTATTCTGCGTGGATGGTGACAAAGACTTCATCAACTGTGGTAGTATCCACAGTGCCGAGCATTGCTTCAGATAGTGGAGAGCCCATGGATGACATTGATTCTCACACGGAGGAGGAGGCATTTATTGGGTTGCCAGTAGCTCTCTTAGATTCTTCCAGTACTAGCACTGTCGTGATTCAGCATCCAACACAATACTTTGAGCAGAGTCTTCATCTGATGACCTTTGAGAGAGATCAGGCTAGAGCCCTGATGTTGACAGCTCTTGATGGGAGAGACGCAGCTGTGTTAGAAAGGGACGAGGCATTAGCTTGCAGAGATGCCGCTGTTGTTGAGCGGGATGAGGCTAGATTAGCCAGAGATGCAGTGATAGTTGAGCGGTATAGAGCCATATCTGTACGGGATGTAGCCATCACAGATAGTACTACAGTGAGGTCCCTTACCAGTGGTATACTTGTCGAGATGAGTGCATATATCGATGAGCATCACGTCACCAAGCAGATGGCCTCAGACTTGCTAACTCGTGTGGATATCCCTGTATATGAGACCATAGCTTTACCTCCTTCTCTTGAGAGAGATGCCATGTTAGATCTGCTAGCTCGTATGCATACCGATTTATAGATAGCCTTGTATTTTCCTACACATACTAGCTTAGCCATTTTGTCATGTACAGTTTACATTGTGTATATCAAACAGTATTATATATAGCAGGAAAATATATATTTTTGATCACTTCCCTTTTAGATATGCTTGAATACTTGCTCGATATTTGCCTGCTTCTGTAGGGCTTGTGATCTTGATGTATTCTGACCTCCTCCTTGCTGGATGGACATTGAGTTGTCTCTGGATAGTTTAGAATGGATCATGGATCTATGTATATGCCTACCATCTTTGGTGTCTTGGGACTGGTTTCTATATGGAAATGTGGAGAGGAGTGTGGCTTTCCTCTATGAGATTGACCGTACCACAGATGGTCGCCAGTACTCCTATTTAGGAGGAGCCTAGTTATTTCCATCTCTTATGGATTGGTATTGCTCTTTGAGGTACAACCACAACTTAGATGGTCGTCGAATTGCCTATTTAGGAGGAGTTCAGATAATTCCATTCCTTTGGTCTGAAGCCAATGAAATGTGATGGATTGAAGTTTGATCCCAGTACCGTTGAGAAGTATTTGTATTTTAGTAGGGGGTTAGACCGAACCATGAATGGCTGCCTACGTACTCCTGTTGAAGAGGAGATCAGGTTTGCGTAGTTCGAACCTGGTGTAAGAGGTTCAACGCTGTTTATGGTAGAAAATGGTGTATGAATATTTTTGTTATTTTTGTTTTTGTAAGGAAAAGGGTGTAGAAGTGTTTTAGTTGTTTTTGTTTTATTGCGACCGGGCCATATAAAATATGGTTGCCTACGTACTCCCATGTATCAAGGAGATCAGGTCGACGTAGTTCGCCCCTCAGGACGAGTTGAAAAGCGTGATCCTATGTGCAGGGTAAACTGCGAGGAAGAAAGATTAAACCCATGTATAGGTCAAACTGTGGGGAAGAAAGTTTAATCCCATGTGCAAGATAAATTGCGGGGAAGAGAAAGTTTGATCCTAGGTTGAGGATAAACTGCAGGTGTGAAAAGTTTGATCCCATGTTTGGGGGGACAAACTGTAAACGCGAGAGGTTCAATCCCTAGTGGGATGACCAAAGTTGTAAGAACGCAGTGAAGCCAGGCTCATGGCTTAAAGAGTATGTTTCCCGAAGGGGCAAAGTGTGGAAAAGAGTTGTATGTGGTAAAGGGTTAAAGAACCGGAATGACTGGCGATCTAATGATCCAATTCTAGGACATTTGTTTGATGGTAACACGTACACCAATTAGTCATATACTTGACTTACGAATTGGTTTACTTAACTTTACTTCTTAAGGTTCGCGTTCTTGCAATATAATTATACGCGACTAACTTTCATTACCGGTTTACGGTTTCATGACATACTGAGATGTCTTACTCAAAACGTTCATCATCTTTGATTATTTACATTCTTATCTTCTTTTCATATTTCTCTTAGGACTTAGTACACATCGCTTCTCTGCTAGTAGTCCATATGGTACTCTGAGTGGTTTCCCATAAACAACCAACAAACAAGTTCCCGTTTCATCTACACTGCCATCACAGTGAGTTAGATCGGTTGCCAGTTTTGTATATACCTTCGATCTCTGAAGGAATTGTTTAGCCCAGCTCCCATATGTCAACTATCAAAGTTACGTTTGTACCACAACCTAACTTCTCTTAACTTAGACGAACCATTAAACTATAATGTTCGTTAAGTCAACTTCTTCTTCCTTGCGGCTTTCTGGCAACTAAATGTCATACCTCAGGAATCATTCTTTATCGTCTAAGTCATACAATCTTTTGTATACTCGGAACGATCATTCGATATCAATACTATGAGAACATAGCGTTAAACATTTCATATGAACTTATTCATACCTTACAACGTCCGGTTCATTCAACACGGAACGTTGTCCAAGTTATACTTATTAACTCGGCTTCTTAACGTTACACGTTATTATCTTTAACTTAATTTCTTCACCGTTCATGGCTAAACTTAGTCTTCATTACATTACGGTTAAACCATACACGGAGTGTAGGTTCTGCCTGTTTAACACTCGCTTACACTCAACCCTTGCGCTGGTTAAAGTGTTCAACGCTTACTTTTCATTCTATTATTCTCATCCGACTTATATTCGGCTTTCAATAATCTTATTACCGTTCGTTACGGCTCTCGTGATACCATTCGTATGTTACCTACTAATTTCATCAATGTCTAAGTCATACAACTAGGGTATACTTAGAACGTTCGTCAAACGCAAATACGATTTACGAAGATCGTTTACGCATTCAACGTTCACGTTGCTCGTCTCTTAATCTCTCATTCACCCTTTATTTAAGGTTTTAATCGCTTTCAATTGTTATCCATCTCATGAACCCCATGTTCATTATTCTTTCTTAATGTCAAAGCCATACTGTTCGTTGTATGCTAAGACCGATCGTTCTTCGCAACAACGTTGCGTTCACAGCGTCTATACGCTTTACGCGCATCTTACAATGCCATGCCATAACATCGGAATGTTATTCATTACCTTCATCACTCAACGTCTAAGGAATCACAAGCATAGCAATCCCTCACGTTCGTTCATTACGACTACGGTCCCTGGATATCGGTTCCGTAATTTATCGCTTACATTCTCTATCTTTTAATCTCATTTAATCTTTTTGTTCAACCTTTATTAAAGGTTTAAAACACTTACTTAAGTGTTACATTACGTGAACTATATGTTCATACTTCTTTTTTGCACATCCCCCGAGAAATTGAGCAGTTAAAATCTCATTTCTGGGTATTGCCCTGCACTGGCGCTGCTGCGCCGTGCCCTTCCTTTCCTCTCGCGCTGCGACGCGACCTATTTCTCTCTCCTCTCTTCCCGGCCTGGAGCTGCGGCGCCAAGTCCTTTGTTATCTTTCGCGCTGCGGTGCCACTCTCCAGAAGGTTATGGCTGATCTCGCCCTGCGGCGTCGGTCTCTAAGGCATGACTCGCGCTGCGGCGCCGAGCATGAAACCTAGAAAATTTTTCTAAGTTTTTCATTAATTTTTAGACACGTACTTTACGATCTCATAACTTCTTCATTATAACTCGGAACGAGATCGTTCCAAAGCCATTCTCTTCCTTATCTTATGTACTTTGATTACCCATGAACAGAACTTCGTTCTGAATCCGTTAACATGCCATTCAATTGGCTTAATCTTCACTCTTCGTTCATTTTAACGTTTTTAACGTTCTTCGTTCGTTCGTCCGTAATTCGGTCATCCGAACTCAGAATTCATTCGTTCTTGAGTCCACGACTCACATTTTATACGTTCTCTTACATTCTTATGAAACCCTACACATTCGGGTTCATTTACTAACTTTCTAATTCTCATTCGTCTTTTACGAAATTTCGCCATAACTTCGTTATAGCTCCATTTTAATACGTTCTTCATGAACGTTTCTAACGTTCCTAACCAAGAAATAAGCATCTAACTTATACGCGATGGTTTTAAACTTGTCCATCAACAACAATTACGATGGTTTTAAATTTGTCCATCAACAACGTTCTTCGTGTTCTTCGCGTTCTTCGCTGCGTTCTTCATTTTTAATCGATATTTTGGATTACGATTCTACTTTTTCTTGGAATTTGATGTTATAGAACACCATTCCTTACTTATTTGACCTACTCATTCATAAAATTCATTTGGATCGCTCAAAATCCTTACGACTCTTATACTTCCTTAAGAAATTTATAAAATAAATTTTTAATTCTTATTTCTTCATTTTCTTACGATTTCAACCATATGAAATCTTTCTCAATATCTTTTACTCCTTATTCTCATTAAGTTATATTTTTAAACATAAAAACTTAAAGAAAATAAATAGAAGAACTAGGGTTCGGATTACCGTTCTTCTTTAACCCTCTTCCGTTAGACAAAGCCGACGATTTGCGAGCTTTTCTATTTCTCGATCACTTTTGATCCGAGCATTCATGCTTATTCTCTTCCTCTTCCTCTTCCAACCGAGCTCTCTCTCTCTCTCTCAGGTTCTAGGATTTTCAAAATCCTAGAAAATGAAAGTTTAGCTTTCTATTTATAGAAAACCAAAGCAAGGGCAAAATAGTCATTTCGCCCCCCACCTCCTTACTATTCACACCTCCTCTAATACTTAGCCACCAAGTTTACTTGGCCACCACCCTTACTTGGTGGCCAAGTGGCCGCCCCTCTTGCCCCATGGGTTGCCCCATTGGTTATTACCCATCCGTTTATCCACCGGTTCGATCCGCGGTTTCTTTTCTTGGTTTGGGCCTTAACCCTAATTCTTATTGGGTTTAACTTGGGCTTAACTTCACAAATCATTGGGCTTGACATAATCCAAGTCCAATTGGATTCTACAAAGTCCATGAACACAAAGTTCATTAAGACTAAACGCATTCTACGTATTCCATTCTCGTATTCTCGTATTCTCTTTGTATATTGTTCGTGCGATATTCGTATTATACGTCGTACTACTCTTCATACTATACTCGTATAATAACTCGTATTATACTCATATTTCTCACGCATAGTAACCCTAGTTATTACACATACTCATTAAAATTCTCGAAAATTACTTTCCCTAACCCTTAGGTTTTACGTCCGCAGGCGAAAACTTTGTTTTTGCCATAACTGAAATATTATTGAATATTCCATCATGTCTCAGAATTAAACGTAATCTATAACTTCTCGGAATTTCAAAATAAATCTTCGAGCAGAAACTGATGAATAGTGTCTATTTCCCCAGAAAAATTTTGTTCCCGAAAAACTTTCATTTTCGTCTTGAAAATTCTTACTCGTTCAATCTAGCTCGTAGCCAGAATCCACCCGATTAATAATCATTCTAGGTTATAGAACGATAAATAAACACTTAGCACAAAATAGTATTAATAAAAATTTATTTTATTAATAACTAATTCTTTAAACTTAAATTCTGGACAAACCGAATTTTCGGGTTGTCACATTCGCCTTTCATCTATTAGAGACAATTGGTGATACTTGTCTTGTACCCATTGGTCTTCATCCAGCTGAGCTTTTATCAACACTCTGAGGGATTCCATTTCTACTTTTATGGGGAGTACTACTTCCAGCCCATAGGTTAATGCATAGGGGGTTGCCCCAGTTGAAGTGCGCATTGATGTTATGTAGACTAACATAGTAAGATGCAATATGTCAAGCCATCTTTTGTGGTTGGCGGACATCTTTTGAATGATCTTCTTGATATTTTTGTTAGCCTCTTCAACAGTACCATTCATCTTTGGACGGTAGATGACGGAGTTAAGGTGTTTGATGTGGAATTTACTGCATAACTCCTCCATCATTTTGTTGTTGAGATTCTTAGCATTGTCTGATACAATCACCTCTGGTTATCCATATCGACAAATAACATTGTTTCTGATGAAAGCAATGATGACTTCTTTGGTAACCCTGGGGAAGGAGGTTGCTTCTACCCACTTGGTAAAGTAGTTGATCATAGTGAAGATAAAGCGATGTCCATTACTGGCTTTAGGCTCGATGGGCCAGATCACGTCCATTCCCCACATTGAGAAGGGCCAAGGCGAACTCATATTGTGGAGCTCCCGTGGAGGGGCGTGGATAGCATTCCCATGAATTTGGCACTGATAATATCTCTTGACGTGGTCATTGCAGTCAGCCTTGAGAGAAAACCAATAATGTCCTGTTCTGAGAAGTAAAGGGCCGCTCATGTGTGGGCCACATACTCCACCATGGACCTCATCCATGAGTCTCTGAGCTTGATCCTTATCCAGGAATCTGAGGAGACCTAGTCCTTCATCTCTCTTGTAGAGTGCATCTCCGCTTAGGTAAAATTTCATAGCTAGTCGATGAATCCGCCATTTCTCAATCAGGCTCGCCTCAGCAGGTGTAGATCCATCTCGCAAGTACTCCTTGATATGCTGATACCAAGGTTGTTGGATGGGAGGTAGCTTATCCGATACTTCTCCAACATAGTTCCCATAGGCTGGTGCCTTTTGCAGGGCTAATGTGACGCTTGGCATGTGTTCCTTGTCAGGTATGTGAATCAAGGAGGCCAACGTTGCTAATGCGTTTGCGAAGTCATTCCTATTACGAGGAATGTGTAGAAAGGAGATCTCTTCGAACTTCGAAGCCATCTGTAAAACTTGTCGATGGTAAGGTAGCAAATGTAGCTCTTTGGTTTGATAGATTCCCATGGATTGTTTGACTACCAACTCTGAATCACCAAAGACAGTTAGCCGCCTGATGCCTATTGAACGGGCAAGTTTTAGCCGCATGATACAGCCTTCACACTCAGCTGTGTTGTTGGTGCTGACAAATTGCAATTTGACGGTGACAGGATACTGCTCCCCCGTACCGGATACTAGAACTGCTCCAGCTCCAGAACCTTCCATATTAACAGCTCCATCGAAATACATGTTCTATGTTTGGCGTGTATCGTATTGATGGTGTTACTGAATTGTCATTATCCCTTCATCGGGGAAGTATGTTTCCAAGGGTTTGAAATCCACTGAAGGTGCGGCGGCCAGTTGATCCCCAATTCCTTACCCTTTAATGGACTTTTGCGTTACGTAAACAATGTCAAATTGTTGCAGAATCAACTGCCATCTGGACAGTCGACAATTCAGTATGGGCTTATTAAACACATACTTGAGAGGATCCACGTGGGATATGAGATGGGTTGTGTGCCCATGGAGGTAATGTTGTAACCTTATGGCAGTCCATGCTAAAGCACAATAAGTATTCTCAATCAGAGTGTACTTGTGTTCACTGTTGCTGAATCTTTTGATGAGGTAAATGTGACAACCCGAGAATTTGAATATTTTTAAAATTTTAATTAATTGATTTAAGGTTCAAAATTAGAACCTAGAAAAAAAATAAGTATATGTGTTTGATATTTTTAAGATAGAATTTTGAGGATTTTAAAATTCTGTGAAAGATTTAGGTGAATTATTCAGGATTAAGGAATAAGTGAATATGTTCTGTGTATATGCGTACAATACGTGGTTAAGGGTCAAGGGTTGACCAGATAAATGATATCTGTAACAAACCCTAAGTATATACTAAGAACGACAAAGTTCGGTTAAAAAACCCTAGCGATTAACAAGAAATCCTAGAAATCGGATCTGAAAACCCTAATTTCAGTTCCGGAAATTTAAAACCCTAATTCAGAAATTAAAAACCCTAATCTGGGAACTTAAAGGATAATTATTATGCTCAAGTGCTATTAATTATAATATTAATTAGGGTAAAGCTTAATTATTTAGCAAACCCTAATTTCAAATTTTTAAACCCTAATTTCTGGATTGGAAACCCTAATTTATAAATAGGGAAAACTTAAGTGTTAATTTAATACTTTTAATGTTAATTAGGAAATATTAATCCTAATTTTAAAGTTATTAGTAATTAGAAAACCCTAATCTAATTACGAAATCTAATTTTTAAATTAGAAAATTATTTTTCTATTAGAAACCATAATATTTGGGTTGTAAACCCTAATGCATGATTTTGACCCTAATTACTAAATTAGTAATTTTAATTTGGAAATACTAATACTAATTAGCAAGATTTAAGTTATGATTAAGAAATTTTAAAATTCTAATTATAATTTAGAAATATTATTATTTTTTATTTTGAAAACCTAATTCGAAAATCTTAGAAATTAAATTTGCAAAGTTAAGGGTTAAACCCTAAACCCTAAGGATTTCCAAACCCAAACCTAAACCCTAAACCCTAAAGATTTGGCCAATTGACAAAAATGCCATTAAATATAAAATACAAATGACTAAAGTGCCCTTTTAGTATATTTTTATTAGATAGCTTGTAAATCTTACCCTATCAAGAGTTGGTGACCTAATGTTGACTTTGCATAACCTACAAATCCAGCAAATCAGTCTAATTCAGCAACTATGTAAGCATCATACATTGAATCAAATTTTATAAAGTAAGAAATACTTTACCTAGCATTCTCTCCAAGTCCCTTCTCTCTCTAACTTTTCGAAATCTAGAGTGATAGAGAGTTAAAAGATGAGCCATGATCAAGTATTAGCAAGCCAAGAACAGGAACAAAAATCAGAAATCAAAAATCAAAGCTCAAAAGGTATAAAACCCTAATACTAGAAATCTCATGATTTGATGTTATATGTTAGCTAGATATATGTTAGAGGGTGTCATTTGATGATCTGGGTTGTCAAAACTTAGATCCATAACATCAAAGTGCACGAAATAACAATTTTTAAAAATCTGGGAAAAGTTAAAATGGTGTCTGACAGTCTTATGTCAGTGGCTTTAGATCTTTAGGTGTTTATGTTTTGAGTTGTTTTAAGCTTTAGACTTGTAGTCTGACAGGAGGTCTTTGATCTGGAAGTGGAATCAAAGCTATTCCATTTACAGATTTCAAGATATTCATGGTCAAAGTGAGTTGACCGAGCTTGACCGAACACTTTCTGGGTAACCCAGAAAGTGTGAACCAGCGTCTGACAATACTTTGGAGGCCATGATCTGTCCGTTTATTAAGTGATTTGATGATTTGTTTGTATTCGAGTTTTAGCCTGTCATTTGTTCTTTAACTTTATGGCTTAAGATCATGAAAACAAGGAACAAATTATGAGTGATAGAAGGTCAAAGTAAGCGAGTCGCACTGTTTTAGCATTTCTGGAAAACCTAGAAAGTTGTAGAGCAAGTTTTCTGACGTTGTTTGACCATGCTAGATCTTGCTCATATAATGATGTTGTTATGTTATGATGCTATATACTTGTGCTCTGACATGTGCTCTACACGTAAAAACCATTAGATCACACAAACAAGTCCTAGACTGAAAGTTACTAGGATTTAAAAGTAGTCACTTGGAATGTTCTTCATTTCTGGAAAACCCAGAAATGAAGAACAGCTTCTGACAATGACTTCTGGGGCCCAGATCTGGCTGTTATGTTGTTGTATGATCATGAACTT
Source organism: Panax notoginseng (assembly GCA_016801055.1). NCBI lineage: Eukaryota > Viridiplantae > Streptophyta > Magnoliopsida > Apiales > Araliaceae > Panax > Panax notoginseng. Next base: position 95,417,654 of record CM029020.1, read on the forward strand.
CGTATGTAGTTGTAGTATTGCACATATACTACAATATTAACACATTTACAAGCTCATAAATCATCAGGAACCGAGATCTAATTATAGTCAAACTTAGCACCTTAGTAACTGACTTTGAACATCTGGGCTTGGCCAAGAACACCTACGGTGACGGTTTTGTCGCTTGTTGCCCTTTTAGCGACAGTTTAATTAAGAAATTAATTATTAATTTCTGAAAATAATTTATTTTAATAAATAAATCGAAATAAATGGTTTTTAATTATTAAAAATACAAAATAAATTCCTTAAAATTATTTTAAAGTCTGAAAAATAGTTTTTATTATTTTAGAGTATATTTCAAAAATATTTAATATTTTTGGAATATAAATGGTATTTAATTTATTTAACTATAATATTAAATAAATTATTTAAAAATGATTTTAATACATAAAAAATCATGAAAAATAATATTATGGTATAATAAAATATTTTAAGTTATTTTTAGTAACTTTTAATATTTTAGGATGAATTTCATTAATTAATCAATATTAATAATAATTAGTTTATTTAATAGATATATTAAATAAATTGTGAAAAAATAGAATAAATAATTTAAAAATCATATTAAAATGATTTAAGTGTTATAAAAATATTTTAAGTTATAAATTATAACTTTTGATATTTTGAAATGAAAATATTATTATTTTAATATTAGTAGCAATTATCGGATAATGAATTTAATTATTTAAAAATCATATAAAGGTGATTTTAAAGTATTAAAAATACTTTGTGATATTATAAATATGTTATAATATTATGTTATATATTTCATTAATATTTGATAATAAATAAATATTAATGATAAACGAATTATGTGGTATTTAATTCATATAAATACGTTATTAAGGATTGAAAAATCTTAATAAATGGTAATAATTATTTAAAAATTATTACGAACTTATGAAAATTATTTTGACTAATATGAAAATTATCTGAGATAATTGTTAAGTCTTAGGCATAGTTTAATTGAACTTAGACTCGATAAAAGTCCGACTAGACCGTCAGGTTGTTAGTTTTGTGTCGGGTTCAACTCAGACTGTAATAGTTTGACTTGATACTGAGTCTTATGCGTGTTATAGATTGATAGGATTATGTGTTATGTGTTTAGTTTATTGTGTGTATATATATATAATAGTATTATATTGTGATGATATTATTCTAATATTGGAGATCTATATTACTAATATTGAGTCTTCGGATAAAGCGTTATAAATTATGTAGCGATAATCAACGGTTCAGGCAAGTTTGATTTTACTTAACTCTATTAAGAGTTGTTTCATTTGGATAAGCTTGTGGTTAATCATTGCTGGCTGCCATGAATTATACTATGTACATATTGCATGTATAAGTCATGTATGAAAGGCTGATCACCTTCTTTATTAGTTGGTTCAAATATATTTGTTCATGTTCAATACTTGTCCAGTCAAAATTTTGTTTCTGCTAGTTCACAATTATATTGTTGAATTATAGCCAGCTTATTATTCAGATTCTTTCAATTATGATATATTGTTATATTATTGAACTTAAACTTGCTGGGCAATCTTATGTTCACCATTGCTATATCATGATAAACATTGCAGATTAAGGCGAACGCGTCAGATACAAGGAAAGGTTAAAGACAGTTCCAACTTAAAGTTAATGTGTACGACTAGATTTGTAATAGTTGTATAATAATAATGTTATGTGTTAAATAACTTATGATTTGTGTATTAAGTTAAGGTTACTAGACCTTAGGGAATAGTGTGTAAAGTTATTGTATAAATAATTTATGTTTATATCTTTCGCAAATATAGTAATAGTTGTATAAAATGATCGAACCAGATCCATAGTGATTCGGGACCTCGGATTCGGGGCCCTCACAGTTGGTATCAGAGCTATAGGTTATAAACCTTAGGTAGGAATACTTGAGACTAATAACCATAGTGATTGGGATAAGTACTAACTCACATAGAGTTAGTTGGTCGGTAAGATTCAAAGACAAATCTCGGCGAGTTATAAGATACAGAGTTTCCTAACTATGATAATAAAGTTGAACAGTAGTAGTGAATAGATAGAGTCTAAAAGACTAAAAGTACAGTGATAGGAGATCGTAAAACAAAACGATCAAGATATATAAATGAATCGTAATATATACGATGAGATCACCCCGTGATCTGATAAGGTGACAACAGGAAAAAGAATAAATCTGATGATTGGAAAAGTTTACAGCAAGATTGCTGTGTGAATTGGTACAGATTCAGGAAAGGATTATGAATACGGATTAAATGAAATTCGTATTGAGAAGGGAGTTAGTGTTAGGTGGGGATTGAATTGAGGATTCATGTCGGCAGCTAAGTTGAATGATTCCTTGTGTGGGGCGGGGAATTGTACTTGGTGTTATAACTACTTAGTTCTGACAATGATAATCATTGAAATGTTGTATCGCACTATTTGATATATGCATGTTAAGAAGGTGATTCCTTTCTCATGTGTATAACAGATAGATAGGTCATAGGTAGAGGATACAAGGTTAAGTACGAGTTCTTAAAACTCATACTTATGTAACATTCTTGATTTATAGTTATATGAAATGTTTATGAACCCCTCAGCGAATGGACGCCAAAGGTCTGACTAGGACAAGTTCTTAAACTCATATGATTGTGGAAATTTATGGACTCATAAGTGTGGTTTTACGAACTGGGTATAGTTGTGTGTGAATGGAGTATGAAGGATAATAGAAATAGATAGATTACTAAGCAACTGATTATTAGTGGAGACATAAGTTTACCAAAACTCCTAGCTATGCTAGACTTCGAAACTTTGACATCAAGCTAAATACGCATTATGTGCTTTTAAAAAAAATGTAGACTCGTAATCATTTTTGAAATTGTTTAAAGTATAGTCTATGCTACTTATTTCAGCTAGACACAAATGATTTAAAACATCAAAATATATTTTTATTTTTCACTCATGTACCATGTAACTTGGTGCAGAGATGATAAAAAGTTGATGGAGTTGTAAATACAAGAATACTTAGTGTGAATTTGATCTAAAATCGTTATTCCAATATTGTATGATGTGTTATGACAAAGTTATATAATGACGGCATCCTCAAACGGACTGTTAATACAGTACGACATCATGACGTCATTCTCAAAAATATTTTCAAAAATTTTAATTTGCCAACGGGGTTTGGCTACACCTAAATACTTCGATTGAATTGAATTATTGAAATGAGTCTACGCTATTTGATTCAGCTAGACTAATGTTATAAAAACTCTAAGTGATCATTGAAAGAAATTTTTCGAACCAAATTGTTTTGGTGCGGAATCCAATAAGACTGAGGTAAAAGTTTATGTGCCTAAGGCGGATAAGAGGAACAAATTGTTTCGACCAGCAGTACTTGGCTAGTGCAGGGCATATCGGGCTAATCACCCTTTGTGTTTGTAAGTTATAACGGTTTGCGAATGAATTTCCATATAACCTTTGCGAAAATGACAGATAAATAGTATATATGACTCCTCAGAAAAATTTGAAATTTTTTACTCTTATGAGTGGTGTATTGGGAAGCATGTGAAAATGTGTGTGAATGGTGTAAGCAGTATAGTGTAAGGTAAATTTCGGAGACGAAATTTTTAGAAGAAGGGGTGAATGTGATTACCCGATAATTTGAATATTGTAAGACCCCAACTTTTATAAATAAAGATGAATTTTCTATAAATATCATTTTTGAATATTATGGAGTGAAATTGATATAATGTTATAGTTGTGGGTAATATTTATAAATTTTGCAAAGTACGCAAGTTGCTATATAATATTCGATTGGTCGGGGAATATTCGTTTTAACAGGGAATATTCGTACGACGACACAATCATTGGTGGACCCCATAACGGAATTATTGTCGGATTGAGAAAATGACAAAAATATTTTATGAAAATAACTGCGGAAGTTTTACCATTAATACTGTTAAACTATTCGGTAGTAAAAGTACAGTAATCCGCATGGTTGCATAGTAGCACACGATATTGATTATTGATGCTTACGTGATAAGTCACTCAGTTTTATTTTATTGGTATTATTAATGCAATAAAACAAAAAAGCTTTTTATATAAAACAAAATACTTTTATAAAGTTATTCGTTTTATTAGGCTAATACTAAAATCTTTTTATATAAAACAGAATACTTTTATAAAGTTATCTGTTTTATTAGACAATAATTAGAATATATTATATTTTATTATGCATAGTATTTACATAGTGTCTGCATAGTATTTGTATAGTAAAATCTTTTATAAAGTTATTCGTTTTATTAGATTATAAATAGAATATATTATATTTTATTTAAAAGATTTTGCTTTAAATATGGACCGCCAGATTAAAGTAAATCAATCTAGACCGTTCATGAGTTAGTTATTATGCAATCCATTTTTCTATAAATAGAAGCTCATTCCTTCATTATTTTCTTACGAATTCACTGAAACTCTAGAGAGAGAAACTATAGAGCGAAAGAAGAAAAGTATTCTACTACTTCACTAATCCGATATCAAGTTTCTTTTACGGTAAGGGATATTATTTATTGTACTCGTAAAGGGTATTCTTTCTTTCTTATTCATGAAAAGAACTTCTGTTATTTCATTCTTTATTATTCTGTTGGAATAACCTGTATACACGGGCTACCCTATACTTGGTGAAATTCTTCTGTTATTACATTTTTATTATTTTGTTGAAACATCCTGTCTGTGCTTTACACAGGACCTGGTTCCATTATTTATTATTTTGTCGGAATATCCTGTCTGTGCTTTACGCCGGACCTGGTTCTATTATTTATTATTTTGTCGGAGTATCCTGTCTGTGCGTTTACGCCGAACCTGGTTCTATTATTTATTATTCTGTCAGAATATCCTGTCGGTGCATTTACGCATGACCGGGTTCCACCATTTATTTTTCTATTCGAATAACCTGTCTGTGCGGTCTATCACATGTCTGGTGATTTCTTTTGTTATTCCATTCTTTATTGTACTCAGTGGGTTAAAGTTTTGGCTTTTATACTCCATGAAATTAGTGAAATATCCTTGATATTTGTGCTTCATCCAGTATCCTTTCGTGAAAATATTCTTCTAAGCATTCTTGAATTTTACTCTACAAAGCAGTCATCTGTGGCTTGTAGTGCATAGATGGACTTGGTATGATTATGACCAGGGATTATTCGGTATAATCATGACCGTAATGGTACAAATGATGTGGTAAAAGTCCTCATTGGCCCGTAGTGCATTGATGGACAGTGGTTGACATGATCATGACCATTAGTGAATACATGAATGTCCTTGGCCCGTAGTGCATGGATAATTTGTGGTTCTGATACTAATGAATATCCTTGGCCGTAGTGCAGGGATGATGTGGATTGTTTCTTAAGCTGAGTCCCAGCGATAAAAGTGATGAAAAACCTTTTAAATCATAAAAGATAGTAGATTTTATTCTCTACTTGACTCTTTTAATGAATTGCTTATTCCGATGTAGTTAAACTTGATGCCTATTGTATTTTATCAGTTTAACATTGTTGAAGGCTAATGATAATTTATTCTGCATTATCTTAGTCATAATATTTTTTATTGGGCTAGTTGAGCTCACCCTTTATCTTTCATTGTTCTCTTCAAGAAATGAGAACGTAGCGGGGACTAGTCGGGGAACAGAATGACGGTTCAGATGATAGCATTAGTAGTGCTCACTATTCTATGAAATAGTGTGAAAATAAATGTATTAAGGACTTAGTTTGAGTTTGAATAATGTTTAGAAGACAAGGTTGTATTAAAACTCACAGCTTATGTTTTATCGTATTTTACACGACAGCTGTATTATTAAGTTGTATTTGAATTTTGTACCATGTATTTGGCGACTCAAGATGGGTGATGTATACCTATTTTGGGGGCGTCACAGTTGGTATCAGAGCTTAGGGATATGATCCCTGGCTAAGATGTGAGACTAGAACTAGGAGGGGAGAGACGGGAAATTTCTTCGCTAGTATGACCTACCTAAGTTTATTTGTTATTTAATTGGTTGGTCAGAGTATATTGATAATATGTGACATGTTAATTAACCCTTGTTTTGTGGCAGTATTTAAAAATGGCAGCTGAAAATGTCACCAATGGAGTGAATGAGACCGTGGAGACACCTCTAATCACCAACTAGGATAATGTAATATTAGGCGAAGAAGAAATTAGAGATATCTACGTAGTAAGTGAAGAACTAATAGTTGCACCCGAACTAGTTGCAGAGGTCGTAGCTGAGAGTGAGGAAGAAGAGGAAGAAGAGGAACCTGAGGAGAATTAGTTAGAATAAGTTTATGATCAAAACTTAGAATTACAAAATCATGTTCATGAGTTAGAAGAACAGGTTGAAGAACGGTAAGCGGTCGTGGAACAAAGGGATGCAACAATTCAAAATTATGTTACCCGATATGTGATGCTTGAACAAAATCACGCTTTGGCAGAGTGTAAGATATTAAGGTTGGAATCTGAGAATTCAAATATCAAGGATCAGCTGAAAGAAAAAACAACTGAATGAGTGAGAATGAAGGATGCGTGGGTAAAAGCCGCACGACATGTTAATATTGTAGAAAGAGACGTCTGATCCAAAAAGGCTAAAATAGATGATATACATTTCTCTTTTTGGACAGCAATTGAAAGAACCCAACATCGAGTTTTGAGTTACCCTGTACAGAGTGGTCAATCTCAATTCGATATGGATCGAAGATTGATGATTCAGATCATAAATCAGGAGTACGATGAAGCAGTTGAGAGTGGAATATGTCCTATAGAAAAGTTAATTCCAACGGTAGTGATGACACCAAATACTGCCCCAGACGAGTCAAAGTCGGGTAGTTCAAGGGAGAGCGGTTGTTAGGACTTCCCAACAAGTGAGGAACCCAAATGAAGTTATCGCGGGTAAGCTAATCATAAACCCTTGCGAAGTTTGTACCTTATTTGATACCAGTTCTACCCATTCTTTTATTTCTCCTATTTGCACTCAACGATTAAATTTGACTCCGAAGAAATTAGACTTTAACTTATCTGTGAAAACTCCATTGGGAGAAACCTTCATTACATCCACTGTTTATAAGTCTTGTTTGGTTCAAATCGGTACCCTCACATTACCTGTCGATCTTATTTCATTGAAAATACTTGCATTTGATGTAATTCTAGGGATTGATTGGTTAACTATTCATCATGAAAAAATTGATTGTTTTCGTAAGGTTGTTAGCTTTCATATTCCTAATCAACCTATTATGCAAATTCAAACAACCAAACCATTAAAATCAATCACTATCATCTCAAGCCATAAAGCTATTCGTTTATTAAAAAACGGATGTCAAGCTTTCTTAGCTCATGTCACGGATCTAAACAAAAATACTTCTGTTTTGAATGATATTTCTATTGTTAATGAATTTCCTGACGTATTCCCTGAAGAACTTCCTAGCCTGCCCCAGAGCGTGAAATTAAATTTTGTATCGACCTTGAACCCGGTACAAAACCCATTTCCAAAGCCCCATATCCAATGGGTCCTATTAAACTTCAGGAGTTAAAGACCCAACTGCTGGAATTGTTAGACATTGGTTTTATTCGTCCTAGTACTTCTCCTTGGGGTGCTCCTGTTCTATTCGTGAAGAAGAAAGATGGGAGTACGCAACTTTGTATTGATTATCGGGAGTTGAATCATGTCATCATCAAAAATAGGTACCCATTGCCACGTATTGATGACCTGTTTGACCACTTGCAAGGAGCACAATTCTTTTTAAAAATCGATCTTCGTTCTAGATATCATCAGCTGAAGGTTAGAACTGAGGATATTCTAAAGACTGCCTTCAGAACTCGGTACGAGCATTATGAATTCTTAGTCATGTATTTTGGATTGACTAATGCTCCTGCTGCCTTCATGGATATGATGAACAGAGTATTCAAGAAATATTTGGATCACTTTGTGGTCGTCTTTATTGATGACATCCTTATTTATTCTAAAAGCCGTGAAGATCATGAGCAACACTTGAGGCTGACACTCCAAAAGCTTCGTGAATACAAGCTTTATGCCAAGTTGAAGAAATGCGAGTTCTGGCTTGAGGAAGTAGCATTCCTTGGGCACGTAGTATCAAGTCATGGAATATCTGTTGACCCGGCAAAGATTGAAGCAATTCAAAGCCGGGAGCAACCTAAATCAGTGACCGAAGTACGTAGCTTTCTTGGTTTAGCTGGTTATTATCGGAGATTCGTTGAAGGATTTTCTCGAATCGCTACTCCATTAACTCAGTTGACTCAGAAAGATACAAAGTTCGGTTGGAACGAAGAATGTGAGAAGAGTTTTCAAGAACTCAAGAGGAGACTCATTTCAGCACCTGTTCTGACAATACCATCTGGCTCGGAGGGATTTGTCATCTACAGTGATGCTTCGGGCAAAGGGTTGGGATGTGTTCTCATGCAACATGGGAAAGTCATAGCCTATGCCTCAAGACAACTCAAAGAATATGAGAGGAATTATCCTACTCATGATCTAGAGTTGGTAGCTGTTGTCTTCGTACTTAAAATTTGGAGGCATTACTTGTATGGGGAGAAAGTGGAGATCTTTACGGATCATAAAAGCCTCAAATACTTCTTCACTCAAAAGGAACTCAACATGCGACAACGACGTTGGCTGGAATTGTTGAAAGATTATGATCATACCATCCAATACCATCCTGGAAAAGCGAACGTGATAGCTGATGCATTGAGTAGAAGATCATATGCAAGTACGAGTGTGATATTGTCAACGCAAAGGCCCATTTTGTGTGACTTGCAAAGAATGGAGATAGAGTTAAAGACTCCAGGGACCCATACGATGATGGTGAATATACGAGTAGAACTGACTTTAATTGATAAAGTTAAGGCTACTCAAGCTACAGACCTGGAGCTGATGCGTTTGAGGAAGAAAGTGCAAGAAGGTGCTATGCCGGAAGCAAGAATCGATGAAGAAGGAATACTTCGAGTAAAATCCAGACTTTGTGTTCCTAACGACCCTGATTTAAAGTATAAAATCATGATGGAGGCGCACAACACACCGTTTGCAATCCATCGTGGGAGTACCAAAATGTATCGTGATCTTCGTTATACATTTTGGTGGAGCAATATGAAGAGAGAGATAACGCTGTTTATCTCAAGGTGTTTAACTTGTCAACGAGTCAAAGCGGAGCATCAAGTACCAAAAGTTCCATTACAACCACTTGAAATTCTAGAATGGAAGTGGGAGCACATTACCATGAATTTCATTACTGGTCTTCCCAAGGTTTCTCAAGGCATTGATGCAATTTGGGTCATTGTTGATAGATTGACCAAGTCTGCTCATTTCTTACCAATACGAGAAGCTTATACACTTGAACGTCTTGCTCGTATGTACATAAACGAGATTGTAAGGCTGCTTGGTATGCCAATATCCATAGTTTCTGATCGAGACACAAGATTTACTTCACGATTTTGGGTTAGTTTGCAAAAAGCTATGGGCACGGATTTACGATTTAGTTCGGCATGTCATCCCCAGACGGACGGACAATCAGAGAGGACTATTCAAACTCTTAAAGATTTATTAAGACTCCGTGTCCTTGACTTCAAGGGAAGTTGGGATAAGTTCTTACCATTGGTGGAGTTTCCTACAACAACAGTTATCAAGCAAGTATTGGCATGGCTCCATTCAAGGCGTTGTATGGAAGAAAGTGTCGTTCTCCAGTATGCTGGGATGAGGTGGGTGAAGCAACGTTGTTGGGACCAGAGTTGGTATGTATGACTACGAAAAAGATTCAAACGATCCGTCAACGTATAAAAACCTCACAAGATCGACAAAAGAGTTATGCTGATCTTCATCGAAAGGACGTAAAATTTGATATAGGAGATCATGTGTTGTTACGAGTTGCTCTGTGGAAAGGAGTTACGAGATTTGGAAAGAGAGGAAAGCTCAATCCTCGATTCATTGGCCCATTTTTAATCTTCAATCGAGTAGAAACTGTGGCCTATAGACACGCTTTACCTCTAAGTATGTCTCGTGTTCATAATATTTTTCACATATCCATGTTACGTAAATATGTGGAAGACCCGAACCAAATTATTGAGTTAGAACCGGATGAAATAGCGGAAGATTTAACGTATGAAGAGGTTCCTATTCAAATCTTGGATAAGAAGGAACATATTCTACGCTCCAAGGTTATACCTCAAGTCAAAGTTTTGTGGAGAAACCACGATGTTGAGGAAATGACCTGGGAGTTAGAATCTGAAATGAAGTCAAGTTATCCTTACCTCTTCGATATACCAGGTATGCACACTAATTTCGAGGGCAAAATTTCATAAGAATGGGAGGTTGTAAGACCCCAACTTTATAAATAAAGATGAATTTTCTATAAATATCATTTTTGAATATTATGGAGTGAAATTGATATAATGTTATAGTTGTGAGTAATATTTATAAATTTTGCAAAGTATGTAAGTTGCTATATAATATTCGATTGGTCAGGAAATATTCGTTTTAACAAGGAATATTCGTACGATGACACAATCATTGGTGGACCCCACAACAGAATTATTGTCGGATTGAGAAAACGACAAAAATACTTTATGAAAATAACGACGGGAGTTTTACCATTAATACTGTTGAACTACTCGGTAGTAAAAGTACAGTAATACGCATGGTTGCATAGTAGCACACGGTATTGATTATTGATGCTTACGTGATAAGTCACTCAGTTTTGTTTTATTAGTATTATTAATGTAATAAAACAGAAAAGCTTTTTATATAAAACATAATACTTTTATAAAGTTATTCGTTTTATTAGGCTAATAGTAAAATCTTTTTATATAAAACAGAATATTTTTATAAAGTTATCTGTTTTAGTAGACAATAATTAGAATATATTATATTTTATTATGCATAGTGTTTGCATAGTAAAATCTTTTATAAAGTTATTCATTTTATTAGATTATAAATAGAATATATTATATTTTATTTAAAAGATTTTGCTTTAAATATGGACCGTCAGCTTAAAGTAAATCAATCTAGACCGTTCATGAGTTAGTTACTATTCAGTCCATTTTTCTATAAATAGAAGCTCATTCCTTCATTATTTTCTTACGAATTCACTGAAACTCTAGATAGAGAAAATATAAAGAGAAAGAAGAAAAGTATTCTGCTACTTCACTACTCAGATATCAAGTTTCTTTTACGGTAAGAGATATTATTTGTTGTACTCGTAAAGGGTATTCTTTCTTTCTTATTCATGAAGAGAACTTCTGTTATTCCATTCTTTATTATTCTGTTGGAATAACCTGTATACGCGGGCTACCCTATACTTGGTGAAATTCTTTTGTTATTACTTTTTTATTATTCTGTTGGAACATCCTGTCTGTGCTTTACGCCGGACCTGGTTCCATTATTTATTATTCTGTCGGAATATCCTGTCTGTGCTTTACGCCGGACCTGGTTCCATTATTTATTATTCTGTCGGAATATCCTGTCTGTGCGTTTACGCCAGACCTGGTTCCATTATTTATTATTCTGTCGGAATATCCTGTCGGTGCATTTACGCATGACCTGGATCCACTATTTATTTTTCTGTTGGAATAACCTATCTGTGCAGTCTATCGCATGTTTGGTGATTTCTTTTGGCTTTTATACTCCATGAAATTAGTGAAATATCCTTGATATTTGCGCTTCATCCAGTATCCTTTCGTGAAAATATTCTTCTAAGCATTCTTGAATTTTACTCTACAAAGCAGTATCATGTTGATAATTTGGACGTTGTTGGTTCCTGGATAAATTATTTCTTGAACTTGTTTTATTGAATTCTTATATCATTGTCATCATCCTTATGTTTATATTCTGTTGAAAGTCATCTGTGGCCTGTAGTGCATAGATGGACTTGGTATGATTATGACCATGGATTATTCGGTATAATCATGACCGTAATGTTACAAATGATGTGGTAAAAGTCCTCATTAGTCCGTAGTGCATTGATGGACAGTGGTTGGCATGATCATGACCATTAGTGCATACACTAATGTCCTTGGCCCGTAGTGCATGGATAATTTGTGGTTGTGATACTAATGAATATCCTTGGCCGTAGTGCAGGGATGATGTGGATTATTTATTAACCTGAGTCCCAGCGATAAAAGTGATGAAAAACCTTTTAAATCATAAAAGATAGTAGATTTTATTCTCTACTTGACTCTTTTAATGAATTACTTGTTCCGCTACAGTTAAACTTGATGTCTATTGTATTTTATCAGTTTAACATTGTTGAAGGCTAATGATAATTTATTCTGCATTATCTTAGTCATAATATTTCTTACTGGGCTAGTTGAGCTCACCTTTTTACTTTCATTGTTCTCTTTAGGAAATGAGAATGTAGCGGGGACTAGTCGGGGAACGGAATGACGGTTCAGATGATAGTATTAGTAGTCCTCACTATTCTATGAAATAGTGTGTAAATAAATGTATTTAGGACTTATTTTGAGTTTGAATAATGTTTAGAAGACAAGGTTGTATTAAAACTCACAGCTTATATTTTGTCGTATTTTACACGACAGTTGTATTATTAAGTTGTAATTGAATTTTATACCATGTGTTTGGCGACTCAAGATGGGTGATGTATACCTATTTTGGGGGCGTCACAAATATTTTTAAAATTTTAATTAATTGATTTAAGGTTCAAAATTAAAACCTAGACATAAAATAAGTGTATGCGTTTGATATTTTTAAGATAGAATTTTGAGGATTTTAAAAGTTTGTGAAGGATTTAGGTGAATTATTCAGGATTAAGGAATAAGTGAATATGTTATGTGTATATGCGTACAATACGTGGTTAAGGGTCAAGGGTTGACCAGATAAATGATATCTATAACAAACCCTAAGTATATATTAAGAACGATAACGTTCAGTCAGAAAACCCTAGCGATTAATAAGAAACCCTAGAAATCGGTTCTGGAAACCTAATTTCAGTTCCGGGAATCTGAAACCCTAATTCGAAAATTAAAAACCCTAATCTGGGAACTTAAAGGATAATTATTATGCTCAAGTGCTATTAATTATAATATTAATTATGGTAAAGCTTAATTATTTAGCAAACCCTAATTTCAAAATTTTAAACCCTAATGTCTGGATTTGAAACCCTAATTTATAAATAGAGAAAACTTAAGTGTTAATTTAGTATTTTTAATGTTAATTAGGAAATATTAATCCTAATTTTAAAGTTATTAGTAATTAGAAAACCCTAATCTAATTACGAAATCTAATTTTTAAATTAGAAAATTATTTTTCTATTAGAAACCCTAATATTTGGGTTGTAAACCCTTATGCATGATTTTGACCCTAATTACTAAATTAGCAATTTTAATTAGGAAATACTAATCATAATTAGCAAGATTTAAGTTATGATTAAGAAATTTTAAAATTCTAATTATAATTTAGAAATATTATTTTTTTTATTTTAAAAACTTAATTCGGAAATCTTAGAAATTAAATTTGCAAAGTTAAGGGTTAAACCCTAAACCCTAAAGATTTCCAAACCCAACCCTAAACCCTAAACCCTAAACCCTAAGGGTTTGGCCAATTGACAAAAATTCCATTAAATATAAAATACAAATGACCAAAGTGCCCTTTTAGTATATTTTTATTAGATAGCTTGTAAATCTTACCCTATCAAGAGTTGGTGACCTAATGTTGACTTTCCATAACCTACAAATCCAGCAAATCAGTCTAATTCAGCAACTATGTAAGCATCATATATTGAATCAAATTTTATAAAGTAAAAAATACTTACTTTACCTAGCATTCTCTCCAAGTCCCTTCTCTCTCTAACTTTTCGAAATCTAGAGTGATAGAGAGTTAAAAGTTGAGCCATGGTCAAGTATTAGCAAGCCAAGAACATGAATAAAAATTAGAAATCAAAAAATCAAAGCTTAAAAGGTATAAAACCCTAATACTAGAAATCTCATGATTTGATGTTATATGTTGTAATTTATTGGCTAGATATGTGTTAGAGGGTGTCATTTGATGATTTGGGTTGTCAAAACATAGATCCATAACATCAAAGTGCACGAAATAGCAATTTTTAAAAATCTAAAAAAAGTTGAAATGTTGTCTGACAGTCTTATGTCAGTGGCTTTAGATCTTTAGGTGTTTATGTTTTGAGTTGTTTTAAGCTCTAGACTTGTAGTCTGACAGGAGGTCTTTGATCTGGAAGTAGAATCAAAGGTATCCCATTTACAGATTTCAAGATATTCATGGTCAAAGTGAGTTGACCGAGCTTGACCGAACACTTTCTGGGTAACCCAGAAAGTGTGAACCAGCGTCTGACAATACTTTGGAGGCTATGATCTGTCAGTTTATTAAGTGATTTGATGATTTGTTTGTATTCGAGTTTTTGCCTGTCATTTGTTCTTTAACTTTATGGCTTAAGATCATGAAAACAAGGAATAGATTATGAGTAATAGAAGGTCAAAGTAAGCGAGTCGCACTGTTTTAGCATTTCTGGAAAACCCAGAAAGTTGTAGAGCAAGTTTTCTGACATGGTTTGACCATGCCAGATCTTGCTCATATAATGATGTTGTTATGTTATGATGCTATATACTTGTGCTCTGACATGTGCTCTACACGTACAAACCATTAGATCACACAAACAAGTCCTAGACTGAAAGTTACTAGGATTTAAAAGTAGTCACTTGGACAGTTCTTCATTTCTGGAAAACCCATAAATGAAGAACAGCTTCTGACAATGACTTCTGGAGCCCAGATCTGGCTGTTATGTTGTTGTATGATCATGAACTTCGTATGTAGTTGTAGTATTGGACGTATACTACAATATTAACACATTTACAAGCCTAGAAATCATCATGAACCTAGATCTAATTACGGTCAAACTTAGCACCTTAGTCACTGACTTTGAAGATCTGGGCTTGGCCAAGAACACCTATGGCGAGGTTTTGTCGCCTATTGCCCTTTTAGCGACAGTTTAACTAAGAAATTAATTATTAATTTTTGAAAATAATTTATTTTAATAAATAAATCGAAATAAATGATTTTTAATTATTAAAAATACAAAATAAATTCCTAAAAATTATTTTAAAGTCTGAAAAACAGTTTTTAATTATTTAGAGTATATTTCAAAAATATTTAATATTTTTGGAATATAAACGGTATTTAATTTATTTAATTATAATATTAAATAAATTATTTAAAAATAATTTTAATACATGAAAAATCATGAAAAATAATATTATGGTATAATAAAATATTTTAAGTTATTTTTAGTAACTTTTAATATTTTAGGATGAATTTCATTAATTAATCAATATTAATGATAATTAGTTTATTTAATAAATATATTAAATAAATTGTGGAAAACTAGAATAAATGATTTAAAAATCATATAAAAATGATTTAAGTGTTATAAAAATATTTCAAGTTATAAATTATAACTTTTGATATTTTGACATGAAAATATTAATATTTTAATATTAATAGCAATTATCGGATAATGAATTTAATTGTTTAAAAATCATATAAAGGTGATTTTAAAGTATTAAAAATACTTTGTGATATTATAAATATATTATAATATTATGTAATGTATTTCATTAATATTTGATTATACATAAATATTAATGATAAAAGAATTATGTGGTATTTAATTCATATAAATACGTTATTAAGGACTGAAAAATCTTAATAAATGGTAATAATTATTTAAAAATTATTACGAACTTATGAAAATTATTTTGACTAATATTAAAATTATCTGAGATAATTGTTAAGTCTTAGGTAGAGTTTAATTTAACTTAGACTCGATAAAAGTCCGACTAGACCGTCGGGATGTTAGTTTTGTGTCGGGTTCAACTTAGACTGCAATAGTTTGACTTGATACTGAGTCTTATGCGTGTTATAGACTGATAGGATTATGTGTTTAGTTTATTGTGAATATATATATATATATATATATATATATATATATATATATATATATATATATATATATATATATATATAATATTATATTGTGATGATATTATTCTAATATTGGAGATCTATATTACTAATATTAGGTCTTCGGATAAAGCATTATAAATTGCGTAGCGGTAATCAACGGTTCAGGCAAGTTCGATTTTACTTAACTCTATTAAGAGGTGTTTCATTCGGATAAGCTTATGGTTAATCATTGCTGGTTGCTATGAATTATACTCTGTACATATTACATGTATAAGTCAGGTATGAAAGGATGATCACCTTCATTACCAGTTGGTTCAGATATATTTGTTCATGTTCAATACTTATTCAGTCAAAATTTTGTTTCTGCTAGTTCACAATTATATTGTTGAATTATATCCAACTTATTATTCAGATTCTCTCAATCATGATATATCGTTATATTATTGAACTTAAACTTACTAGGCAATCTTATGCTCACCATTGCTATGTCATGATAAACATTGCAGATTAAGATGAACGCGTCGAATACAAGGAAATGTTAAAGACGGTTCCAACTTAAAGTTAATGTGTGCGATTAGATTTGTAATAGTTGTATAATAATAATGTTATGTGTTAAATAAGTTATGATTTATGTATTAAGTTAAGGTTACTCGACCTTGGGGAATAGTGTGTAAAGTTATTGTATAAATAATTTATGTTTATATCTTCCGTAAATATAGTAATAGTTGTATAGAATGATCGAACCGGATCCGCGGTGATTCGGGACCTCGAATTCGGGGCACTCACAGTAATAGGTAGCTCGTTCTCAGCCTCTATTGTCTTTCTGACCCAACATGCAGCCCATGACATTGTCACTTATGGATATGTACATTAACATGGGAACATCATCCCTGGGTGGTACCAAAATAGAAGCTTTGACTAACTGATCTTTGATTGTAAGGAAGGTTTTTCGGCACTCATCATTCCATTTCACGGAGGAGTTCTTCCTTAATAGCTTGAAGATAGGCTAACAGGTTGATGTGAGTTGAGAAATAAACCTACTAATGAAGTTGACTCTTTTCAAAAATCCCTGTATTTCCTTCTCTGTCTGAGGAATGAGCATTTCCGTAATGGCCTGAATTTTGGTGGGATCTAGCTCAATCCCTTTGTGGCTGACTAGAAATCCTAGCAACTTTCCTGATTTAACGCTAAAGACGCACTTGGCTGGATACAACTTTAAATTATACTTACGCAACCTGTTGAAAAGTTTTTTGATATGGTCTAAGTGGTCTTGCTCCCATCGGGATTTGACAATGATGTCATCCACATAGATCTTTATCTCCTTGTGCATTAAGTCGTGGAAAAGAGCCATCATAGCTCTCTGATAGGTAGCTCCGGCATTGATGAGGCCGAACGACAATCGTCTATAGCAAAAGGTTCCCGAAGGAGTGATGAATGCAGTTTTCTCACGATCCTCTTCAGCAACCATGATCTGATGGTACCCCGTGAAGCAATTAGCGAATGAGTACATGTCGTATTGAGCAGTATTGTCAATGAGAATGTGGATAAATGGCACGGGAAAGCTATCTTTAAGGCAAGCTTTATTCAGATCCCGATAATCCACGTAAACTCACACCTTTCCTCCAGGCTTAGGCACGGGAACGATGTTGGATATCCATTCAGGATATGTGGACACCATGATATTACCAGTTTGAAATTATTTCACAATTTCTTCTTTCACCTTTAAGCTCCGCTCAGGTTTCAATCGCCTGAGTTTCTACTTGACTGGCTTGAATCCCTCTTTGATGGGAAGGGGATGAAGGACAATGTCAGTGGACAAACCCACCATGTCTTCATGAGACCATACAAACACATCCTGGAATTGGGTTAGTAGCGTAACCATGTCATTCCTCTGGTTTGGGGTAAGGTCTGAACCAATCTAAATTAACTTAGGGTTTTCTAAGGTTCTGAGATTGAAAGAGGTGGTTTGATTAAGGTTGGGTTTAGGTTTGTCTTCGACCCATTCTTTGATCTCCAGAGGCACCTCAATGTCCTCTTGTATTTCTATCAAGTCTGAGTCTAACTTTTCATCAAAGTTACAATCCTTGTGGAGAAGAGGCATCTTATCAGCAAGTATAGGCACATCTAAGTTCAGAGTCCTGAAATAAAATATGCTTTCACTTAATATATATGAAACTGTTTAATCATACAAAGTGTTAGCATGTACGAACAAAATAATTGTTAATATTATACAGAAAAGTAAGCAGTTGTGATATCTATAGGGTAGAAAGAAGTCCTGCCCATTTTACCCTTATCGACCAATGCAAGGAGTACTGGTTCAATTGGCAAGGGCAAAGTCCTGATGGACAGTAGTGATGGAGGGGTTGTCATCGTCCTCCTTCTCCCGAATGATGACCATTATGTCTGGGCAATCATCGTCTGGGGTGTATCTGTTTGTATTTTTATCATGGACAATGATACGTATGCCTGACATCATTCGGACGATGTCTTGTTTGATTCTTCATTCCTCTTCTTCCACCCTGGGATCTGGAACAAAGACTTCCTTATCCTTTACCAGTATCGACTTAGGAAATAACATAGCCATTATGTTGCCTGGTACCTTTACCAGAGTTTGTGCAGACTCTGGATTTACAGGTGGAGATAATCGTCGTGTGGCTAAAGTGGAAGGAATCTTCTTATACTTATGTGGATTCCTATAACTGGAACTGGCAGAATAGCCTGGTCCGACTGTCCCACTTTGACTGGATACTTGGATTGGGTGCTTAATACCCTAATGCTCTTTACCCAGCCGTTGTCCCGGCTGGTGTCCTAATGACATCATTTCTTGAGTAGCTGCCATAACTTCGGCAGAAATTTTGGGTACGAGAAATGGCATCCCAATAGAATGGTATTTAGTGTTGCTCACTTCCAAAGCGTGGAAACTAACCGGCTCAACATCAAAATTAAAACTGATGAGTGGCATGTCACCCTGTTGAGGACATTCCGGTTCAGCATTGACTGTGACTAGGCTATTGTTGATAATGTATTTAAGTTACTGATGAAGAGTGGAGGGGACTACCCCGGCCATATGAATACACAGTCTCCCTAGAAGTAGGTTGTATCCTGTATCTATTTTGAGCACATGAAAAGATACACAAAATGTATAGGGACCGATCTCAATTGGCAGCTCAATCTCTCCGACTGAATTCCGACAGGATCCATCAAAAGCTTTGATGATTGTATGGCTACTTCGGATCCGTTTGATATTGACATTCATCTTTAGTAATGTAGCATAAGGACAGATATTCAGAGACGAACCTCCATCTATCAAGACTCCAGCTAACATATATCCAAAGGACAAAACCGTAATGTGTAACGACTTGTAATGACCGGTCCCTTCGGGCGGTATGTCATCATCAGTGAAAGAGATCACATTGTTATTGAAAATGTGATCAACCAGATGTTGAAATTTTTTCATATCCACTGATTTCGGCAAGTAGGCTTTTTCCAAAACCTTTAGTAGAATCTTCCGGTGATCCTCAGAAGTTAAAATCAAGTCTAATATTGAAATTTGATGTAGAGCTTCTCTTAAGCTTAGAACCACCTTGGCTTCATTATGACCCATAGCTCAGAGGAATTTCTCAATCTTCTCCATGAGAATTTTTCCCTTTGATTTAATAGCATGCTTAATCACCCGTTGGGGAAGATACAGTGGATTTTCCTTCTACACTGTAGCAGTTGTATGAGATGTGGATCCTTTAGCTTCTCCATAATTCCAGGGAACTTTCTGTAAGCTGATAATAGGATATTATGGTCAGAATGGTAGGTTGATTGGCTCTGGAGTAGCCATTTTTAAAGGATTGTTAATTCCTTTGAGTTGAATTGTGAATGGTTTAATAGTCCTATCAGCCTTAATGGATATAACTGCTACCAGTCCCTTCCATTTTGTAGGACAAATATTTTTACTCTCAAATAGCACGGTATCGTTGTCTGCCAGTTACAGGACACCACTATCGATTAGATTCTAAATAAGGTGGTGGAGTGCCCAACATTCTTTCGTGCTGTGACAGCGAGAATGGGAGTGATACTGACATACTCCATCAGGATTGAACCGTCCTGAACGGGGATTAATTAGAGGTAGAAGGGATGTGATTCTTCCTTTATTGATTAGCATCTGAAGTATCTCATCCATAGGTTGGCCCAGGTATATAAATTCCTTTCTATTGGCAAAATCCCGACGGGCTTTGACAGTTGCTCTATTCTTCACTTTGTCCTCCAATGTTTCATATTTTGAAGGTGACGAGGGAGTATTCATAACCAAGGGAAGGAGACTAGCATGCTCCTAGCTAATTAATTAGCGTGTGACTTGATGCTGATAGGTCACCAGTTCGGCCAATTGCTCAATTTACTTACACAGAGCTTTAATCTTCCGTTCCATCATAAACTGGAACTTTGCATAATCCCACTTGTCAACACCGTCTTTGATGATATGAGATTCTTCACATTTAAAATTGGAACTCTGTCCATTGCTCCAATTAATCATGTTGACCTCTTCCTCTTTGTGTGGAGGAAGAGGGTTATCTTGCACGTGAGGTTGATCTGGTTTGGTGACCACGATCTCACTGTTGTCTATCAAATCATGGATCTTGTGTTTCAAGGCCCAATAATCTTGAGTATCATGTCCAGGTGCCCCGGTATGATAAGCACATTTCTGAGCAGCATTGAAACCCCTCCTATTAGGGCTGGCTAGTGGAAGAAGATGCGTGATTTTCTTCTGAGTTGTCAAAAGAGTGAGAATGTTCTCGAGTGAATCCCCTAGGGGTGTGAACACTCGAGGGCGTTTAACTTCTCCACCTTTTGGCTTTGGAGGGTTTGAAGATTGTGCTTGAAAAGGAGTGTAATTTCTCTGTTGGATAGGCATATTATGATTTCCTTTTTGACCCTGTAGTATCAGGGAAACATCCTCCTTTTTATTTTTATGGACCCTCCGGGGGTTATTTTCATAATTTTCAAATTGGATGTGCTCAGCAACAGCTTTGAGAGCGGCTAGGTCTTGAATCTTTCCTGACTTCAATCCCATCTCAGCCATTTCTCTATGTTTGATCATTTTAGAAAATCGTTTACCAATGCCAGCTAAGACTCTTTCATATAAAGGAGCTTCTTGTATGTCGATAAAGGTCATAACCATTTCTGACTCTGTCATAGAAGGAATCACTTGAGAAGCAAGGCGCCTCCACCTTTGAGCATATTCTCTGAAAGACTTATTGGACTGTTTCTTAACCTTGGTAATCTGATATCGGTCAAGAGTCATCTGAGACTGAAAACTGTATTGTGTGAGGAAGGCGTGAGCTAGCTCTTCCCAGCTATAGATCTTTGAGTTGTCAATTCTGGTATACCATGAACGGGCTTCTCCAGTCAGACTATTTTGGAACAGAAGCATTATGAGCTTCTCGTTCTCTGCATAAGATCCAAGTTCTCTAATGAACACCTTCAAATGGGTGTAAGGATCTCCTAACCCATCATACTTTTCAAAGTCAGGAGTTTTGAACTGCTCTGGATAATGAACACCAGGGAATATACAAAGATCGGCATAGGAGACACTCCTGTGTGCTCCAATTCCTTTGATAGAACGAAGGGTTTCTTCCATTTGAAGAACTTTCTTTTTGATGTCACCGGTGTTTAGATCTCCTGTGAGATGGGCGGCATCATGACTTTTGTTGGTCGTATCCAACTGCATTTCAGGTACTCTATTGGCTTTATCAGAACCTTGGGTTCCTCCTTGTGCAGAGGATTCAACATGTACGGGTATCTTCCTACCCTGAGTAGATTAATGTAGTTCTTTAAGCAGAACAACCAAATCTGTAATTTGTTTACTTAATCCGTCAAATTCTTCGCGAGAAACTAGATTAGACTGGTCAGATGAAGACATGATTGGCTGTAGCCTCCTGGCCTTTTTGGATTTTGACCGGGTAATAGGTACGAGTGCTTCCCTGCGACAAAACTTGCATAGTTTAGTTTTAGGGATTGTGTAAATGTTTACATGCTATGTGATGTGTCCGTTTTAGGATTATGATCCTACAAAACGGATGTTAGTTGTTCGTAATACAGGATAGCATATTAATTTAAATATGTATATGCACATATTTCTTTATATTTCTCATTAAATGGAGATGAATATGGAATGTAAATTACTAGTAATTGACTTTACAAGTAATTTGAAATGAGAAAGTATGAAGAGACTTTCCTCCGCATTTGGTTTATCAGAGGCTGACCTATCTTAGGTTTCTCTCGCGGCTTTTTGGCATGAAGGTTCTCAAATCATCGCAATTTACTCAACGGGAAGTTAATCCGGTCTTTTAACTGGAGCGAATTTGGGTGGTGCCTTTCCGGAGCCACGTTGGAATTAGTCTTCCTACGAGTCCAGTAATCAAACACCGATAGGATAGCCTCCTGGTGGAGGAACCACACAGCATACATTCACATACAACGTGTCTCACCTTTTATGAAAATGATGACATGTGCAAAGCACTAATATCACAGATAGATATATTGCATTGCAGTAAAAAAATGCATTCGTACACATTCATCATAAATGTAAATGCAACATCCACACACAAGCATATAATAGTTTTGAAAAGCTTGTAATAGCGGCTTAAGTCCTCTTACTGGTGTCCCTAGCAGAGTCACCACTTGTCGATATCGGGATTTTTATTTGTCCCTTTTCGTTAATTGTTCTTTGGTGTTCTCATTTTAGGTTAGATTTGTTTGAAAAAACAACTAAAAAAGGTCCGACATGTATAATGTCGACGATGGACTATTAAGAGTCGCCAGTTGGTTTTTTAAATGGTTGTACCAACACAACCGAGAAAAGGTTTGCACATTGACCCAGTGATGTGACACTGCTAAACGGGTCTGTGAAACCGAGATTCATTAGGGTCCAGGGACTTGCTTATGCGGAGGGAAGGTGTTAGGCATCCCCCGACATCCGTGTTGCCACGGTGACCGCCACTTTTCAAGAAACTGTTATATGAATGTGTGTGTGTGTGTATGGGTCAATGTGTTGTTATTTGGAAGTAGTGCTATGCCTCGTTTGCACCTATATACATAGGGTTTGGATTTGTATAAAAATTCAATTTTAAACAAGATATAACAATGATGTGTTGTAAAAAGAGGTTTTTCAAGCCCTGTGCTTAATAGTAATTGAGGCCTTTGATATTTTCATTTTATTCAATGTTCGGCTTGATTGCTTTTATTTTTGAGATGCGAAGCATCTTTGAGAAAATAATGTACAAAATAGTGTGAAACTCCTCATGGGTATGACGCCCCCAAAATAGGTCCATTCCACCCAACCTATTCTGAGTCGCCAAATACATGGTACAGAAACAACTACAACTTTATTAATACAATTGTCGTGCAAAATACGACAACACTTAAACTGTGAGTTTAAATACAAATATTGTCATCTAGACAATATCCACACTCAAATAAGTCCTCATTACAATTATTAATACACTATTTTATAGAATAGTGAGGACTACTAGAACCACTTCTAGAACCATCATTCCACACCCCGACTAGTACTCGCTACATTCTCGCCTCCTGAGAAGAAAAATGGAACAACAAGGAAAATGGTGAGCTCAACTAGCCCAGTAAAGAATATTATGACTAAGATAATATAGAACAAATTATTGTTAGTCCTCAACAGGAAAAGAATCTGATAGAATACAATAGACAACAAGTTTTAGATCAACAACTGCAGCGGAAACAATAATTCATTAGAAGGGTTAAGTAGAGAATGAAATCTATTATCATCTATGAATTTAAAAATCCATCATCGATATTTTATCCTTGTAACATCAATCAAAATACATCTTGAATCAAATAGTCATCTATGCACTATAGGCCAAAGATATTAATCAGTCGGTCATGTTCATCTCAACACCTATTCATCTTTGCACTACAGGCCAAAGATATTCATCATAAAATCATTAATCTTTGCACTACAGGCCAAAGATATTCAGTTATATCATCATTTAGGACTGAGGATGACGAAAAATATTTTAAAGAAAAACGAATCCAGTGAAACAAAAGAATAAATATTAAGGATTCGTATTTCAAACAATCCGAGTTCAAAAAAATTTCATAAATAATCATAGCGAAGCAAAATTCAAGAATGATTAAAACATGGATACAATCAAAGCTAGTATCCATAATAGATATCTTGGACACAGAAAAAAAAATTTAATTTTTCTGTGAATAGTGCCGTATTTGTGAATAGTGCCGTATACGTGAATAGTAACCTCGACACTAAAAGGTAGAAATTTCACAAGAAAAAAAAATCAGCATGCTTCGTGAATAGTATTCATGAATAGTAACTTGTGAATAGTAACTCGTGAATAGTAACTCATAAATAGTAACCCCGACATGAAAAGATAAGAATTTCACAAGAAAATCTTACCAATATTCCGGTATAATGATATTGAAAGAAATAATATTATTGATAAAAAAATAATATCCCTTACCTCGAAAAGACAATACTTCTGACTGAAATACTGGATATAGTGCTGAAGGAAACTTGCATCGTATAACAACACTCAAAGTATCAAAATACTCACAAGAATACGCTCAATATATCGAGAGAGAAAGAGAGAGAAGATTTCAGTTTCTGGTGTGATTTTCAATTCTAACCTAAGCACCCTATTTATAGGAAAATGCTTAGAACACCAAAGCATAAAATTTAATAAATTAATAATATAATTTTCTTAATTTCCTTAGCACACCACACCAGCTGATTTCAACCATTGCCATGTGCCACTCAAACGGAAAAAATATTTTTCTTAATAAAAATAATTAAAACTTCCAAAAATCAATTATTTCGGAACTTCAGAACTTCAATAATTCATAATAAATAGCCCTTTTGTCAGAAAATTTGAATCTCACGACTTCTTATAGGAAATTTAATTCTCTACAACTTTGTAGAAGAAAGTTTTTCCAAATTCCAAACATAAATTGACCGAAATCTACATACGGACGATTTTACAAGCTATAATCAAATTTCAGTCAAGAAATAGGGTCCACCGACACACAAAATATGTGTTAATCATTTAATGCAACAAAACTACTCTTCCTCCTTATATACTCATATATCCCATATTTATTGTAAAAATATCACCATTATTATATTATTAAAAAATATAATAATATATTTAAATGAATTTTTTATCAGAAAAAGATAAAATATTAATTTTCAACAATTGTCACATTAAAAATTTTCTCCATCTATATCCATATAAAATCAATATTTTCCTCATCATATAAATTAATAATTAATTATTCACAAATAATATTACAGAATCACAATACTGATAACCAGGCCGTTCCCAAGGAAGAGGGGGCTTTCCAATAAGGATTTCTCCTTACTGGCACGCAATTAGATGACCAAACCTCTCCTTAGACAGAACTTTCTAGACATTGCCAATAATGCTATCTAATAATATTATTCAAATAATATGAATTATTAATTTGATAATAGAAAATACTATGTAGTGACAATTATTGAAACAACACTAATATAAAATATCAACGCAGCAATTATTAAATCAATAAAATAAAATACTGAACAATAATTACTGTAACAATTATTGAGTAGTGCCTTCTTACGTAAGAATTAATAATTGGTGCAATACCGTGTGCTACTATGCAACAACGCGTATTACTGTGTTTTAATCACCGGGTATTCCAACAGTATAAACGGTAACAACTACACTGTTATTTATAAACAACTTATACTTGTCATTTTCTTCTTCCAATCTCTTTCCGTTATGGGGCCCACAAAAGGCTGCGCCGTCGTACGAATATTCCACGACCAAACGAATATTCGCCGACAACAATGAGTATTTTATAACCACTTGCTTATTAAATTTTTTTTTTTTGCGCATTTTACCCATAACTAACCTCATTAATCAATTCAACCCTTATTATTTCAAAATAATAAATAGAGAAAAATTAATTTTATTTATAAAAAGTTGGGGTCTTACAATGGGTATGGAAACCATCGAAGGAAATTCGAACACCGGGAATAAATTTACAAGCTGCTTACAGCTGAAAAGGTCCATCACGGGAACCGAATCTAGATTCAGTGGACTGAATCTGTGATCACATGATTCCTAGGCTCATATGATGCCGCAATCTATATAAACGCATTAAGCATGTATATATATATATATATATATATATATATATATATATATATATATAAGCTGTAAATATATATATACAGACATGATCGACCACCACGAAGCACCTCCATGGGGGATCATAAATGTAAATAAAGCTGTAAAAGTGATCAACCACCACGGAGAAAACTCCAGGCATGAGGAAATGTACAGAAAGGTGTAAAAACGGTCAACCGCCACGAAGTAAACTCCAGGTGGGACGAAATATATATATATATATATATATATATATATATATATATATATATATATATATATATAAGCATGTAAATGCACCGGATATAAAATTCAGGCTCATCGGATAAAGTCCAACAACAGTTAATATATATAAATATATATATATTAAAGTAGTAAACGCACCGGATGTAAAATTCAGGCTCATCGAACAAAGTTCGACACACAGTTCATATATATATATATATATATATATATATATATATATATATATATATATATATATATATATATATATACGAAAGCATTTAAACGCACCAGACGTAAGTCTAGGCTCATCGAACAGAGTTCGATACACCGAACAGAGTTCGATACACAGTTCATATATATATATATATATATATATATATATATATATATATATATATATATATATATATATATATATATATATATATACGAAAGCACTTAAACGCTCCAAACATAATTCTAGGCTCAATTGAGGCATAACTTGATACTGTTAGTCCATATATGAATATATATATATATATATATATATATATATATATATATATATATATATATACAAACTAAAATGAAACCATGGACCGAAGTTCGGGCCTACACACACAACACGACTCTCAACGTGAAGAATAGTGTGTGCAAAGATGAAGAGAAAGACTTTAAAGTGTGTAAGAAGGCTTACAGTGGGCTGTCAAAGAAGACTTCAATAACTTAAAATGGATGAACACTCGACTTTCGCCGGTAAAAAGTAGCTATATATGAGCTTACAAGTGTTTAAAATGAGAAAGCACTCAATTTAGGGGCTGTACAGAGAAAATTGGACAGGGCTTTCTCGCCTTTTTCTCTTGTAAAATGGCCACCCCAAGCCCTCTATTTATAGAGGGGGGAGCTGCAAGTGTACCTGCGGCTATGCCACAGGTGCCTTGGGCTTCACGGGTCCCATCGTCTCGAAGTACGTGCACGCATGCAACGTTATGTCCTCTCGAACTTTTAGAATTGTAATTCGGGCATCCGACTGAAGTATGTAAGACCTATTTCGAACCGTCGTTGTCGAGAGTTACACAATGACATGGGATTAGAGGTTGTACGAAGTCAGGAAGATGGGACGATGCCCTCCGGTCTTCAAGCTTCAAATTTTATCCGTTACCCTGCGTAATAGTCACCTTGGATTGGTTTTTCTTGGCTATTGTGGGCCATTAATGTGTAGAAATGTATGTCTGAAATGTTGAGATGGCGTGATGTGGCGTCTAGGTGGCAAGATGATGACTTTGCCCCTCACCGGAGTTATCTCCAGTTTGGGCTGATAAAGCAGACGTTGCGTAGGATTATCTCTGAGATTGGACTAATACAAGTGTTGAAGGTCCTCAGTGTCATCTCTAAGGTGTGACTGTCTTCCTGGTGTTATTGCCAGGTCTTATACTGAGTGCCTCTGTGTAAGCGCCGACGTTGAAGCTGATTGCATGCATTTGAAATAAGCATTTCTGGGGTTATCTCTGGAACTGCAACTGCCTTCCTTGGGGTTATCTCCAAGGTTGGAATCTGCTATTGTTGGTTGATTTCGCAATCAATGAATACGTGCAAGTATACACGGTCAACAAGTAATAACGTGAAAGTAGAGTATCGTTCCCACGAGGAATTATTTAATAAAAATCACCAAGTACTAATTCTTAACCAAATCAATTTTATTTAAACAACCAATAATTGTGATTTCTAGATTTAAGAAAACTAAATTAAACAAAACAAAAAGATTGTTAACCATTCTAACCAACCACAATTCAAGATAATCACATAACAAACTTCTTAGAAAGAAAATTTCAGTTCCAATTCAATTACTTTTGTGAACATGACAACTCCGGTTAAAACTAAGCAATTACCAAATCTAAGGGTAAATACAAGATTTATTTATACTTTTATTCAATCACGAGGGCATTTTTGCTCTTTCTCGTGTTTTTTTCATTTTTTTTATTTTCTCATGGCTGTGCAATGTCTTATTCCCTTAGGCTTTTCAGTGCTACCTTAACGAGCTTTCGACCAACGACTCCCAAGTCATTAAGACCTTAGGGCGCTAGGTGTAAAGACAATCCCCTCGGGCTTACTTACTCAAGTAACAAATGTCACAAAACTAGACAAGCATGCCACGGTGTTTATTCTCTTTTTTTTTCTTTTTCTGGATTTTCTATTTTTTTTCTTTTCATCATTTCTTTTTTTTCTCTTTTTTTTTTCATTTTCATTTTGTATATATATACCCCATAGATTCCCCCAAACTCAAGCTTTTACGTCATTCCAACATTTACCGCCAGTTCACTAATTTTCTTAAATTTTAATCAAGATTGTCCCTCAGTAACAAATTATGAAACCCTTGAACCAAGTGGATTAAAACAGTTAAACTTTAAGTGCTAACCGGTTACATAAGTTTCAGACAGGCTCAGTGTAAGACCCCAACTTATTAATGAATAAAATCAAATTTTCTCTAAATATTATTGTGAATAATATGGGGTTAATTTGATATAATACTTTGGTTATGGGTGAAATGTGCAAATTTTGCAAAATAAGCAAGTGGTTATAAAATATTCATTTTGTCGGGGAATATTCGTTTGGTCGTGGAATATTCTTGCTGTCGGGGAATATTCGTACGACGGGACAGCCTTGTGTGGGCCCCATAACAGAAAGCGATTGGATGAAGAAAACGACAAGTATAAGTTATTTATAAATAACGACGTAGTTGTTACCGTTAATACTGTTGGAATACCCGATGGTTAAAATACAGTAGTACACGGTATTGCACCAATTATTGATTCTTACGTAAGAAGGCACTACTCAATAATTGTTACAGTATTTATTGTTTAATATTTTATTTTATTGATTCAATAATTGTTGCGTTGATATTTTATATTATTGTTGTTTCAATAATTGTTGCTGCACAGTATTTTCCATTATCAGATCAATAATTCATATTATTTGAATAATATTATTAGATAACATTATTGGTAATGTCTAAAAAGTTCTGTCTAAGGAGAGGTTTGGTCATCTAATTACGCGCCAGTAAGGAGAAATCCTTATTGGAAAGCCCCCTCTTTCCTGGGAACGGCCTGGTTGTCATAAATGTGATTCTGTAATATTATTTGTGAATAATTAATTATTGATTCATATGATAAGGAAATATTTATTTTATGTGGATATAAATGAGGAATATATTTTTGTGGTTAAAAATGAAGGAGTTAATGTTGAGGTTTTTATCAGTATTTTTGTCGGAATGGAGGTATTAAAAATTAGGGTTTTTGAGATATTTTCCGGGGGTTATAATTTTTATTCCGACCGTTGGATCGTGGTAATTTTTGGATATGTTATACATATATAAGTTAAGTATATATCCACAAATTTTGAACCGTTAAAAATGAACGTATGATTTATTATGAATTTTACGAGTTGACTGGTTTAAAAATTGTTGAATTTTCAGAGTTTATCATTTTGATGAAAAATTCTTGAATTGGTGGGCCCCACTCTTGGTTGATGAAGAAATGTGCTGAGATTTTTATTCAAATGTGTTGGGTGGGAATAGTAGCAGGTAAAGCCATCGGGTTGCAGGTTAAGTCTGCTTCGGCGTGCTAACATTTTCCTATAAATAGAGGGCTAAGTTAGAATTGAAAATCACATCAGAAACAAGTTTTCTCTCTTTCTCTCTCTAGATTATTGAGTGTATTTTGTGAGTATTTAGATACTTTGAGAGTTTCTATTCATCAGAGCAAGTTTCTTTCAGCCTTATACCGGTATTCCGACCAGAAGTACTGATATTTTGAGGTAAAGGATATTATTTTCTTCTTAAATGATATTATTTACTTCAATATCGTTATGCTGAAATATTGATATGAGTTTTTATCAAATTTGGAACTTTTTGTATCGGGGTTACTATTCACGTATACGGCACTATTCACGTATACGGTACTATTCACGAATACGGCACTATTCACCGAAGAATAAAAATTTTCCCTTTTTGTCCAAGATGTCTATTATGGTTACTATCTTTGATCGTATCCATGTTTTGATCTTTATTTTTGAATATTGCTTCGCAATTGATTATTATGAAGTATTATTGATCTTGGATAAACTGTTATATGAATCCCTAATATTTGTCCTTCTGTCTCACTGGATTCGTTTTCTTTAAGATATTTTTCATCATCCTCAGTCCTAAATGATGATATTACTGAATATCTTTGGCCTGTAGTGCAAAGATGTATGATTACTTGATGAATATCTTTGGCCTGTAGTGCAAAGATGAACAGGTGTTGAGATGAACATGACTGACAGGTGATATAAATGAATATCTTTGGCCTGTAGTGCAAAGATAAATATTTGGATAAAGATGATTATTACAGGGATAAAATATTGATGATGAACTTTTAAATCTTAGAAGATAGTAGAATTCTTTCACTACTTGACTCTTCTAATGGTTTGCTGTTTCTGCTGCAGTTGTTGATCTAAAACTTGTTGTCGATTATATTCTATCAGATTTTTCCCTGTTGAAGACTAACGATAATTTGTTGTATATTATCTTAGTCATAATATTCTTTATTGGGCTAGTTGAGCTCACCCTTTTCCTTTTTGTTCCATTTTTTCTTCTCAGGAGGTGAGAACATAGCAGGATCTAGTCGGTGTATGGAGTGATGGTTCTAGAAAGATGTTTTAGCAGTCCTCACTATTTCTGTAAAATAGTGTTTGAATAATTGTAATGAGGATTTATTTGAGTGTGGATATTGTCTAGAAGACAATATTTGTATTTAAACTCACAGTATGTGTTGTCGTATTTTGCACGACAATTGTATTATTGAAGTTGTAGTTTGCTTTCTGTACCATGTATTTGGCGACTCAGAATGGGTGTTGTATACCTATTTTGGGGGCGTCACAGTTGGTATCAGAGCTTAGGGATATGATCCCTGGCTGAGATGTGAGACAAGAACTAGGAGGGGAGAGACAGGGAATTCCTTCGCTAGTATGACCTGACTAAGTTTATTTGGTGTTTATTTGGTCGGTCAGAGTATAGGAATAATATATGACATGACTATTAACCCTTGTTTTATGGCAGTATTTAAGAATGGCAGCTGAGAACGTTAATAATGGAGTAAATCAGACCTTGGAGACACCTTTGATCACCACCTAGGGGAACGTGCAACAGGAAGGCAATATTCCTCCTGTAAACAACGTTACCGAGCAAACGATGAATGATGGAATGTTTAGGAGCTTTTTGCAGTTCATGCAAAATCAGACGAGGGAGACTCGTGTGCAGAATATGGGTGGAAATGATAACAACGCGCGGTTTGTCACAGCTAAGCAGTTCAAAGAATTGGGACCACCAGAATTTAAGGGAAAGCCGGATCCGATCATGGCGAAAACGTGGGTCAAGCAAATTACCAAGATATTCGATGTCTTGGGATGCATGGAGGAACAGAAGGTTCCATTCGCCACCTTTATGTTCCGCGGTGAGGCAGACTACTGGTGGGAGTATGTGAAGCGTACCCAGCCTGACGCACTCAATATGTCCTGGGAAAAATTTCAAAAACTGTTCAATGACAAGTACTTTCCTGAAAGTATTCTTCACATGAAGGAGGTGGAGTTTATCAGACTGGAACAAAACAACATGACGGTGTCCCAGTACGAGGCGAAGTTTGCAGAGTTATCCAGGTTTGCACCTCATTTGGTCGAAAATGAGGAACGAATGACAAGGATGTTTCTGAGATGTCTAAAACCCGAGATTCGGCAATATCTTATCTCTCATAAATTTTCTTTATATTCAGATGTTGTAAACAGGGCTCAATTATTAGAGCGAGATAATGAGTATGTGCAACTGAGGGACCACAACCAGGGTCATATCGGTGGCGGCAGTCATCGAAGCAATGAAAACCAGCAGGGAGAAAAACATTCGGACAAAAGCGGTAACCACTCTGGTGGTAATCGTGGTCGTGATAATAGAAAGAGCGAGTCGGGAGGAGATTTCAAGAAGAGAAGGTACAACAATGATAACGTGAAGACGTCAGCACAAATATCAACTGTTTCTAGGGGAGGAAAACGACCACCGGTCGTATGTTACAAATGTGGGAAAGAGGGACATATTAGCCCAAACTGCCCACAACAATCTAAGGTATGTTATAACTGTGGAAAGGAGGGTCATATAGCTCGAGAGTGTTCTGTAGCAAAACCAAGTTCAGCGGGGATGGTGACTCCAAAAGCTGTCCCGGATAAGTCAAAATCAGCGGTTCTTGGAAGGGCATTTGTCGTGACTGGCCAAAACGCGAGAAACCCGAACGAGGTGATCACGGGTAAGCTAATCTTGAATTCTTGCGAAGTTTATACTTTACTAGATATCGGTTCTACCAATTCTTTTATCTCTCCTGCTTGTGCTCAACGTTTAAACTTGACTCCGGAGAAATTGGACTTTGACTTATCTGTTGAAACTCCGTTGGGTGAAACCTTCGTTACATCTACAGTTTATAAATCTTGCATGATCCAAGTTGGCACTATCACATTACCTGTTGATCTTATCTCTTTAAAGATACTTGCTTTTGATGTGATTTTAGGAATTGATTGGTTAACCACTCATCATGCTAAAATTGATTGTTTTCGTAAGGTTATTAGTTTTCATATTCCTAACCAACCTGTCATACGAATTCAAACTACTAAACCACTAAAATCAGTCACTGTCATATCAAGCCATAAAGCTATTCGTTTATTGAAAAACGGATGTCAAGCTTTCTTAGCCCATGTTATGGATTTGAACAAAGATAAGTCAGATTTGAATAATATTTCTATTGTTAGAGAATTTCCCGATGTATTTCCTGAAGAACTTCCTGGTCTACCCCCAGAACATGAAGTTGAATTCTTTATTGACCTTGAACCCGGTACAAAGCCCATTTCTAAAACCCCATATCGAATGGCTCCTATTGAACTTCAGGAGTTAAAAGTCCAACTATAGGAGTTATTGGATATCGGTTTTATTCGTCCTAGTACATCTCCTTGGGGTGCTCCTGTGTTATTCGTGAAGAAGAAAGACGGGAGTATGCGACTTTGTATCGACTATCGAGAATTGAATCATGTCACTATCAAGAATAGGTATCCGCTACCTCGCATTGATGACCTGTTTGACCAGTTGCAAGGAGCACAATTCTTTTCAAAGATCGATCTTCGTTCTGGATATCATCAGCTGAAGATTAAAACTGAGGATATTCCAAATACTGCCTTTAGAACTCGGTATGGGCATTATGAATTCTTAGTCATGTCTTTTGGATTGACTAATGCTCCTGCTGCCTTCATGGATATGATGAACCGTGTATTCAAAGAATATTTGGATCAGTTCGTTGTTGTCTTTATTGATGACATCCTCATCTATTCCAAAAGCCATGAAGATCATGAGCGCCATTTGAAGCTGGTACTGCAAAGGCTTCGTGAAAACAAGCTATATGCCAAACTGAAGAAATGCGAGTTCTGGCTTGAGGAAGTAGCATTCCTTGGGCACGTGGTGTCAAAACATAGAGTATCTGTCGACCCGGCGAAGATTGAAGCCATACAAAGTTGGGAGCAACCGAAGTCGGTAACCGAAGTACGTAACTTTCTGGGCTTAGCTGGTTATTATCGGAGATTTGTGGAAGAATTTTCTCGAATCGCTACTCCGTTAACTCAGCTGACTCGGAAAGATACAAAATTCATATGGAGTGAGGAATGCGAGAAGAGTTTCCAAGAACTCAAGAGGAGACTCATTTCGGCACCTGTTTTGACAATACCATCTGGTTCAGATGGATTTGTTATCTACAACGATGCTTCAGGCAAAGGGTTAGGATGTGTTCTCATGTAACATGGGAAAGTCATAGCTTATGCCTCACGACAACTCAAAGAATATGAGAGGAATTATCCTACTCATGATTTGGAGTTGGCAGCAGTCGTTTTTGCGTTGAAGATCTGGAGACACTACCTGTATGGGGAGAAAGTGGAGATCTATACAGATCATAAAAGCCTCAAATATTTCTTCACCCAAAAGGAACTCAACATGCGGCAGCGACGTTGGCTTGAGCTGTTGAAAGATTATGATCATACCATCCAATATCATCCTGGAAAAGCAAACGTAGTAGCTGACGCATTGAGTAGAAGATCATATGCGGGTACGAGTGTAATGTTATTAACACAAAGGCCCATTTTGTATGACTTGCAAAGGATGGAGATAGAGATGAAGGCTCCAAGTACCCACATGATGATATCAAATATACGAGTAGAACCGACTTTAATCGATAAAGTTAAAGCTGCTCAAGCTACGGACATAGAGCTGATGCGTATAAAGAAGAAAGTGCAAGAAGGTGCTATTCCAGAAGCAAGAATCGATGAAGAAGGAATACTTCGAGTCAACTCCAGACTTTGTGTTCCTAACGATTTTGACTTGAAGCATAGAATAATGATGGAAGCACACAACACACCGTTTGCAATCCATCCTGGGAGTACCAATCACCTTATCTCACGTGTTGACATTCTCGAACCCACGACTCTTAATCACCCTATCTCACGTGTTGACATTGAAAACTAACGTTTTCAAGTCTCACGACAACTTTCGACTACCAATCCGGAATTTCTACGTTTTCGACATTTAACGTATATTTTCGTAAAATTCGCCATAACTTCATTACTAATGTTCTCTAAGCACATGGAATACTCCATGGATTTCATATCTAACCCCTAACCAAATAAGATGCATAACTATCGTATTGATGGAGCTCAATCGTTTATCAACAATCGATCCTCCACAATTAATATTTTCATGGTTTAACAACTATATTAAACCTTATTATTTTTGAAAGCTTATGACTTATAGAGATTGAATCTATGGTAAGTCATCTTTACTCCCTCATACAAGGCATATACCACCCCTTTGTGACTCTCCATGATAAAAGAAAATCAAATAGATGGAGAATGAAGAACAAGAAGTATTACCTCAAGTTCCTTAAGAAAATCTCTTGGAAGAATAATTGTCAAAGCTTCCCAAGTGTATGTTTGCAAGTGTAGCTCTCTTTTCTCTCTCAAATAATCTAAGTTGAGTCTTGGTAAAAATCTCAAATGAATCAACCTAGCTTCCTATTTATAGAATTTAGAATGGAGGGCTTAATGGTCAATATACCCCCCACCTCCTTACTATTCATGTGTGGTCACCAAGTAAGATACTTGGTGACCAAGCCTTATGCTTGGCTTTCACACCAAGGTGGCCGGCTCACCTCCCCTTTATGACATCCCATGGGTTTTACCCATTGGGTGACCCACCGGTTCGACCCACGGTTTAGTTTTATGAATTGGGCTTAATTAAATAAATATTGGGCCTTGACTTTGACTTAACCCACTTGACACATTGGGCTTAGTCCTTCAATTAGTTGGACTAACTTATAACCCAACTCAATGAATAAATCATTAAGTCATAACTTAATTCTATAATACGTATCGTATTCTACACGTATGATT
The DNA here is from genome assembly GCA_016801055.1 of Panax notoginseng. Taxonomy (NCBI): domain Eukaryota; kingdom Viridiplantae; phylum Streptophyta; class Magnoliopsida; order Apiales; family Araliaceae; genus Panax; species Panax notoginseng. The sequence goes on from CM029020.1 coordinate 95,453,555, forward strand.
CACGTATTCCTTTCATATACCATAAGTACGATAAGCATATTGTACCTTGTATTTACTTAACGTATTATACATAGGTACTAACTAGCACCACCAATTGTATAACCCTTGAATAAAACCTAACGCCATTCCTTCTACGCATATTATTTCCTTCTCGGAAATCGATATACTCAACCCTTAGGTTTTAAGTCCGCAGGCAAAAACTTCGTTTTAGCCATAAATGAAATATTATCAGCTATTCCATCTCATCACGATATTCTATCATTACGCGTTTCTCGGAATTTCAAAATAATTCATCTGACATAAACGGATGAATAGTGTTTTTACGGAAACTTCTCAGAAAACAATTATTATCGTCATGGAAATTCCAAACAACTATTTCTACCACGTAGCCAGAATACTAACCTCGTTAGCACATTCTAGGACATAGAACGACCTTCACATAGTTTACTTCACAAAGAATTCAATTAAATTCATTTAATTCACAAATCAAATAAAAATTTAATTGTCATAAAAATTCGATTTTTCTCGGGCGTTACAGTATTTTCCATTATCAGATCAATAATTCATATTATTTGAATAATATTATTAGATAACATTATTGGTAATGTCTAAAAAGTTCTGTCTAAGGAGAGGTTTGGTCATCTAATTACGCGCCAGTAAGGAGAAATCCTTATTGGAAAGCCCCCTCTTTCCTGGGAACGGCCTGGTTGTCATAAATGTGATTCTGTAATATTATTTGTGAATAATTAATTATTGATTCATATGATAAGGAAATATTTATTTTATGTGGATATAAATGAGGAATATATTTTTGTGGTTAAAAATGAAGGAGTTAATGTTGAGGTTTTTATCAGTATTTTTGTCGGAATGGAGGTATTAAAAATTAGGGTTTTTGAGATATTTTCCGGGGGTTATAATTTTTATTCCGACCGTTGGATCGTGGTAATTTTTGGATATGTTATACATATATAAGTTAAGTATATATCCACAAATTTTGAACCGTTAAAAATGAACGTATGATTTATTATGAATTTTACGAGTTGACTGGTTTAAAAATTGTTGAATTTTCAGAGTTTATCATTTTGATGAAAAATTCTTGAATTGGTGGGCCCCACTCTTGGTTGATGAAGAAATGTGCTGAGATTTTTATTCAAATGTGTTGGGTGGGAATAGTAGCAGGTAAAGCCATCGGGTTGCAGGTTAAGTCTGCTTCGGCGTGCTAACATTTTCCTATAAATAGAGGGCTAAGTTAGAATTGAAAATCACATCAGAAACAAGTTTTCTCTCTTTCTCTCTCTAGATTATTGAGTGTATTTTGTGAGTATTTAGATACTTTGAGAGTTTCTATTCATCAGAGCAAGTTTCTTTCAGCCTTATACCGGTATTCCGACCAGAAGTACTGATATTTTGAGGTAAAGGATATTATTTTCTTCTTAAATGATATTATTTACTTCAATATCGTTATGCTGAAATATTGATATGAGTTTTTATCAAATTTGGAACTTTTTGTATCGGGGTTACTATTCACGTATACGGCACTATTCACGTATACGGTACTATTCACGAATACGGCACTATTCACCGAAGAATAAAAATTTTCCCTTTTTGTCCAAGATGTCTATTATGGTTACTATCTTTGATCGTATCCATGTTTTGATCTTTATTTTTGAATATTGCTTCGCAATTGATTATTATGAAGTATTATTGATCTTGGATAAACTGTTATATGAATCCCTAATATTTGTCCTTCTGTCTCACTGGATTCGTTTTCTTTAAGATATTTTTCATCATCCTCAGTCCTAAATGATGATATTACTGAATATCTTTGGCCTGTAGTGCAAAGATGTATGATTACTTGATGAATATCTTTGGCCTGTAGTGCAAAGATGAACAGGTGTTGAGATGAACATGACTGACAGGTGATACAAATGAATATCTTTGGCCTGTAGTGCAAAGATGAATATTTGGATAAAGATGATTATTAATTGATGTTACAGGGATAAAATATTGATGATGGACTTTTAAATCTTAGAAGATAGTAGAATTTTTTCTCTACTTGACTCTTCTAATGGTTTGCTGTTTCCGCTGCAGTTGTTGATCTAAAACTTGTTGTCGATTATATTCTATCAGATTTTTCCCTGTTGAATACTAACGATAATTTGTTGTATATTATCTTAGTCATAATATTCTTTACTGGGCTAGTTGAGCTCACCCTTTTCCTTTTTGTTCCATTTTTTCTTCTCAGGAGGTGAGAACATAGCAGGATCCAGTCGGTGTATGGAGTGATGGTTCTAGAAAGATGTTTTAGCAGTCCTCACTATTTCTGTAAAATAGTGTTTGAATAATTGTAATGAGGATTTATTTGAGTTTGGATATTGTCCAGAAGACAATATTTATATTTAAACTCACAGTATGTGTTGTCGTATTTTGCACGACAATTGTATTGTTGAAGTTGTAGTTTTCTTTCTGTACCACGTATTTGGCGACTCAGAATGGGTGTTGTATACCTATTTTGGGGGCGTCACACTCAGATTATCATCATGATCAAAATTAAAACTCATCATCAATTATCAACACTGTTCAAGTTAACAATTAATACCAATCTTATCATAGGCCGAGCTAAGACCACACCAACCGATCACACAGATTCATGCAAAAATAAATAAAATAAAAATGGAATTATACTACATGAACACATACTAATGCAACACATATATGAATATTCCAATAACTATCATGTATTATATGCAACCTAAAAAAAAACAACGCTAACACATAAAAATAACGAACTACAATGCAAATAACTAACTATATGTAGTACGACACTAAAATGCCCCCAAACTTAAACTAGACATTGTCTTCAATGACTAAATTAGAAAAAAATTAAAGCAGAGGGCTTCCCTGAAAATATAGCAATCTTTCTCCTTGTCCGCTAAGTTTGGAGAATAGGCTAGGGACATGGACAAATGGGACACCACACTTGAATTTGACTTGAATAACCTGTAAATCATGATAGAAACACTTTTATTAAATCCTAAATAAATGCAAATTCAAAACTACTAATATAAAACTTAATAAAAACTAAAAATAAAAATTAAACTTGGGTTGCCTCCCAATAAGCGCTTGTTTAATAGTCTCAGCCTGACTTCTTCAATTCTCTATCCAATTCCTCTTTGAAAGTGGAGGAACCCTCCATCCATCAGAAATAATATAGCTTTTGGTAGGTTCCCATTTACGATAGCCATTGTATTAAAGTCACCTAGCATGCTTTGTTTAGATAAGATCACATTAAAGAACGTCGAACATCTAGGTGTTTTTTCCATTGTGTCCGCGAATAGATTCTGGCATTGAGGCTTGTCAGACACAACAATCTCTTCTTCTATCTTCTCCAACTCATTGAACCATGGCTTCGAAGTTGTACTCGCTTTTACGTCACAAGGAGTATTGCCGACGACATGACTACCTAGAGGACATGATTTTGCAAATCTAACCGAATTCTTGAACTTTGGTGGAGAAGGTACATGGGACACTATCAAAATTGGCTCATCTTCGTTGGTACTCAAAGTTAGATCTTTGCCGATCTCTTTTTGTTGGTCTCCAAGTCTTTCCTCTCTTTTAACATCTATATCATTTGGCACATCCGATTGCAGATTTGGTTCAGACTCATCATCAGTCTCGTCATCCATGTCATAGAGCCAAGTGTATTGAGGACGGTTGTTCAACGCATGTGCTATCTGCCCCAATTGATATTCCAGATTCTTGATTGATGCATTTTGACTTTGTATACTTAGCTCCATTTGATCAAATCTCTTATCACTCTCCTCACTCCTTTTTTTAGATGCTCTAATGAATTTTTCCAAGGCTTCCTCCCAATTTGAATGTTCTTCCTGTTGTAGTGGAGGTGGACACGAGAAATTTGGTGGGTATGTTGGACTTGGAGCATAAAATTGATCTTGATTATTACTCCATGAAAAATCCGGGTGATACCCCCAATCCTGATGATAGTTGTTGGGATAGACATAACTGTTGGGGTAATCACCACTATACTGTACCGGCTCGAAACTGATGGCGCATTGATGACTCATATGATTTCCAGCACAATAATCACAAGTAACTGCCACACTTTGACGACGTTGAGCTTCAAAAGCTTCAAGCATCCTCGAAAGTGTCTCCATCTGTGCTGACAATGTAGAAAGTTTCTTGAGTCTGTCAATCTCCGCTCCCCGTGGTTGAGTGATGTTCGTGTATGGCCATTGATACGCAAAGTCATCCATGGTACCTAAAAAGAGAGAAATATAGGAAGAGAATGAGAAATAAAAATAAAAATAAAAATATTTAAATTAAGACTAATTTGATTGAAATTAATTTTGGTAAATAATTATTAAATTAATTCCCCGGCAACGGCGCCAAAAACTTGTTGGTTGATTTCGCAATCAATGAATACGTGCAAGTATACACGGTCAACAAGTAATAAAGTGAAAGTAGAGTATCGTTCCCACGAGGAATTATTTAATAAAAATCACCAAGTACTAATTCTTAACCAAATCATTTTTATTTAAACAACCAATAATTGTGATTTCTAGATTTAAGAAAACTAAATTAAACAAAACAAAAAGATTATTCTAAAAGAAAGCAAATAAACAACTAAGAATTGATGGAATTCAGATAAATAAGAATTAAGACTCCAGTATCTCCAATTATGAATTATAAATCAATTATTCAACTATCCTAATTATTATATCTACTGAATTGTTAACAGGAATTCTCAAATGCCAAAAGCTCTCTCTCGAGTGATCAATTGCCTTCTATTTAACCCAGATTAATTTTGATATATCTTTATGCAAAACAATTGAATTAAACTCATTACAAACCCAATTCCTCTTATGTTACATATGTCAAATAGATATTCTCATTCTATTCACAAACCTAATTATTCACTGTGCAAATAACTAAGTCACATGTCACCAAGACCAGTTCTAACCCTAGAATTCCTTTCCCAATTCCTTCTAGAGTAACAAGGTAATTATTGATTAGATAATTAATCAATAAGCTCAAAGCAAGATGAACAATTCACTTCAACACAAATAATTGGAATAAATCAAATAACTAATTTATAGCCATAAAAAGTTCAATTGAAATATTAATAAAAGAGTTAGTTCATAATTAATGAATTCAAACCAAGAATCCACAATTGAATAGATATTAAAAGATAAAAGTATGATAAGAGAAGATAATAGAATATGTTGTCAGCAAATCTGATGCTCCCCTCTTACTCCTGCTCTTGATCTTCAATGATCTCCAAGTTGTTTCAATCTCCAAAACTAATAAGAACTAGGGTTAATGTCTAATCTAATGGAGTGTTTAATCTAGGCTATCTAATCCCCCTTTATTTTATGCCTTACATCAAGTCTTTATAGATTACAAGTCCAATTTTGAGCTTAAGAACAAATCCAATCCAATTTAGAGTCAAAAAGGTGTCAAAATTCGTCCAAAACGCATCCAGGCCGCACCAAACCCTTCCCCCAGCGCCCCAGCGCCCCAGTGCCCCAGCGCTGGGCTTGACGCTCAGACACTGCCTTATAGCGCCCCGGCGCTGGAAATTGCCTTGAAATGGGCGCCCCGACGCTAGTGCTTTTTTGAAAATTTTCTGCTCCGACGTTCTTTGGGAAAATAGTCATAACTTCTTCGTACGAACTCTGATTTTGACAATTCAAGACGTTTCGGAAAGAGGAGACGTAGATCTACAACTTTCCTTCTTTGAGTTTTGAGAAATAATGTCTTGACCAATACTCAAATTGGCTCTAAAATGACTACTGTGTAAATGGCAAGCCGAAAACACGAATCTAGCCACCCCAAACGTCGATCCAAGTAACTTTTGTCCTAATTCCTACAAAACAATGTAAAACATGCATGAATGGACACAAAAACTTAAAAACTATTCTAAAAGACTTGAGAACAATAATAAATTAAGCCCGAATATATCCAATTCATGTGTATAAAACTCACTCATCAGCTATTCCCAGTGTTAGGACTGAGACTGAATATCTCGGGGTTATCTTTGGGATGAATCGATCTTCTCTAGTGGAATTTCTGGTATTAAAATAGCAGGCCTCGAGGTTATCGCCAAAGTTGGAACTGATGCTCCCAGTGTGTGTTCCGGGGTTGAGACTGAACTTCCGGTAGTATCTGAACTGGATGTGAGCTGTCTTCTAGGGTTATCTCTGAAAGATGAATATGCCCTCTTGCAATGTCAGTAACAGGTGTGCAGAAAATTTTGTAGTAAATGTTAGTATTTTACCATGCTGAACGTATTGATGTGGAAAAAATTGACTTTTGAAAGAGTCAATTTGGCACCTTTTTCTGCTATTTTTTAATCCTATTTGAGGACAAATGAGCAAAGATTTTGAAGCAAAGTAATCCTGATAATTAAGCTACCCTTATGGATATGACATTGATGTTTTTCATGCATATAGGATGTTTATGACATTGAGTTGGTGTGCTACTGAATGACCACCTAGTCATGCCTATGTGCATGTGGATAGTCCTTTTTACAAAGGAGACTTTGCCAAAATTTTTCATGAGTCTATGCATCGAATGATCATTCATTTTTAACTCCACTGCAGATGTATGTTAAAGTAATGCATGTATTCATATAGCTATGAACTGCATTTAATGAGCTCCAGTTTAGAATTTACCACACTCTTTCTGAGGTGATTTGGAGACTTTTGTCCAGATATACTGATCCAGACCAGTCGAGTAGCTCCCGTAGGACCTCTTTAGGTGTGAAGAGAAGAGCTTCACATGTGCCTCAACCTCGCCCAGCCCGATAGCCTCGTCGATTGACTAAGTCAATGATTAATCCTATCTAGGTTAAGAGACCAGATGTAGAGGATGACGAGGAGGACGTACCCATTACGGATCCTGCTCTTTCTTCTTCTATTCCCTGCAGGGAGCTTCCAACTATAAACGTGACGATTCCAGAGCTTTTAGATGATTTAAGTCGTCACCCCTGTGACGCCCCCAAATCCGGGTTTTCAAACCTTGGGTTTGGTGCTCACGATCCAACACCATCATAAGCATTCTATAAACTATTGTGAAATAATAAACATACATTGTTCATTATAATAAAGTCTTCCAACATTATCCCAATGTCTATTTACCTTAACTTATACGTACCTTAATTAAGTTACCCTTAGTAATACAAAAGGTTTACAATACTAATGTACATAATATAATATAATACATAAACATCCTCATTATCTATTCCTGCACTTTTCCTTTGCCTTTGTCCTTCTTGGACGTCTCTGGCCTATTTGAAATAAATGTCATGATATAGCAAGAGTAAGCAACAAATTTGCTTAGCAAGTTTAAGTACAAAGAAGATATATCATGATTAGCAAGAAATTTATTGTTTAAAGTTCAACAATAGAAATTAATTGTGAAAGAACATGAATTAAGTCTTGATAACTGATTATTCAAATAGTTAAATAACAGATGCTGAGTGGTCATAGTGACCATGAACATATGCTAAGGTTGTCAGTATTTAAATTGGTCCTTTTGATATCGGTGTTGTCTCTCGATCTGATGGAAGTCCAGGAAGTTCTTTTGGAAAGACATCCCCAAACTCATTGACTACAGGTATCTGTCCCATTTCCGAATTTAACATCTGTGTATCCACTACATGAGCCAAATAACCTTCACACCCTTTCCGTAGCATTCTCTTGGCCTACATCATCGTCAGACAACTCGTTTGTCTTGGCGACTTGCTACCATAAAATACAACCTTAGACTTATTTGGTGTCTTAAGGCGTATACTCTTCTTCTGACAGTCTATAATTTCTTCATGTTTAAATAACCAATCCATCCCTAGGATAATATCAAATTCTCCTAGGCGTATTGGAATCAAGTTCACACTTAGCTTATGCCCCCTTATTTCCACACAACAATTTCAATGGATATACTCTATGGGGATCACTTCTTTGTTTGCAACTTCTATATTCATTGGGTTCTTTAGCTTTTCACAGGGCAAATTTAGTCTTTTTGCAAATTCATTAGACACAAATATATAGGTAGCTCCCAAATCAAATAATACATATGCATTTATATCAATGATCGGAATTATACCTGACACAACCTCCTTTAATGCAATCGCATCTTACACAGTCATATTAAATGTTCTTGCTATCGACTTACTCTGCTGAAATGGTCCTCCAATGGTTAACTTTTTAGAACTGCTCTTGTTTCCACTTCCTCTATCTGTATTCTTCTTCAATGGACAATCCTTGAATCGATGTCCCATTCCTCCACAAAAAAAACAACCACCTTTCTTCTGCGTAGGACAATTTGGTGAAATATGTCCTTCCTGACCACAATTATAATAGACGTTTTTCCCTTTCATACACTCTCCTGAGTGATTCTTTCCACACTTTGAACATGCTGGCTTTTTCTACTGAGTATTCCCTTGTTGCGTTCCTGATTCATTGCCACTGTTGTTCCACTTGCGTTTCTTGTTGTTACTGCCACCACTGCTGGTACCCTGATTTCCACTTTCCATCTTCTTCTTATTATTTTCCCTATTATACTTTGACACCGCTGCACTACCACCTTCTGCAATGATAGCCTTTTCCAACAACGTTGAAAACGTATTAATCTGCAAAACTGCCACCTTGCTGTATATCCAAGGCTTTAATCCATTCTCAAATCTGCGCGCCTTTCTTGCCTCTGTGTCCACTTGATGTGGTGAAAATCTTGCTAGTTCGTTGAATTTGGCTGCATATTCTGAAACTGTCATATTCTCTTGCTTTAATTCAAGAAATTTCACTTCCATCCTAGCCTAAATGCTCAACGAGAAATAATTCTCGAAGAACAACTCCTTAAACCTTGTCCAAGTTACCACTGCTCTTCCGGCTCTAGCCTGGTTTGATTCCCACCAATAATTAGCTTCACCTTTCATTAAATAGGTAGCAAAAGTTGTCTTTTGCCCCTCTGCTACTCTAGTAATCACAAATGCTTTTTCCATTTCCTTTACCCAGGTCTGAGTTTCAATAGGGTCTGTGGTTCCCTTAAATTCTGGCTGTCCGACTGCTTTAAAGTCTTTAAAATTCGCCAATCCAATATCTGGCCTACCTCTAGCTGCTGGTGCTCGATTTTGCATAGCTTGAGCTAACATATCAACAAAGTTCTGCATTGGGTCTACCTGACCTTCTTCATTATTTACAGATCTTTCCTCGCTCTGGTTATGATTTTGACATCTTGGCGGCATTATCTGATTAAACAAAACCTTAATTTATTACATCGAGTTTAATTATATGATATATCTTCTAAGTGTTTAAAATATAACATGTAATTTAAACTCTAACAATCATATTATCATAATGTTGTATTAACGAATTCAACCTGCTGAATTGACTAATTCAGCTTCCTGAATTAACACATTCATCTTACTGAATTCACATATTCAGCTTGCTAAATAACACATTCTGCTTGCTGAATTAACATATTAAGCTTACTGAACAACACATTCAGCTTGTTGAATTAACATATTCGATTTACTAACTTTTCAAATAGATAACTTCTCATTTTAATTCTTAATACTTTTCTATTTGATCAAACAAGTAATTATAATACTGCATTTATATTCATATACCAAATTTTAGCGTCATACACTTACCAACTTGGCATATTTTTATAAACGCTAACTATCCCATTTTTTTTAAACATCAAAAGAGGGGATCTACCAAAAATATGCTCCCATATTCACATAAATAGGGATACATCATATTCACATACTACCTCACACCTACTGAGGTTTACATCAAACATAAAACCCTGATAAACAAAAGGGGTACTACTGCATCTATCTACATATCATCCAAACTGACATATCACTGACTACCCGACTGAGCCTCCTCAGTCTGAGTATGCTCATGGGGTGCAACTCTATTCACGCGACGTCAAACGGAGCGGCTAGACTCGCCAATCTCGAGGTATGACCTCCTTTCTCCTACTTGGGGACTAGTATATGATGCATCTAAAGCCCGTCCCAAGGACTCTATCCTAACCCGTCCGGCCTTCGCCTCAACCTCTAACTGATCTACTCTTCTCGCTGCTCGTACCCAGGCATCCTCAACTCGGATCCTGTCAGCGATCTCTAAGTCAAACCTCAGGTGCAACGCCTGATGCTCAATATTCAACATTGCAAACTTATTCTTCTATTGTTCTAGTATGGCTTTCATCTTTGCTAGCTCTTGCTGAGCCTGATAAGATACATCCAAGTACTATTGCTCTGTAAACTGAATAGTTTGATTCTCCATCTCTAACTGTGCCACTTTTTCCTCTAACACCGTGTTTCTTGCCATTAAATCTCCTATCAAGACATCCTCTGCAGTGTCCTCCACCTCTATAGGCTCCTGAACAGGGGCCACCAGATCCTACTCCACTGAACGACTATCTTGTCAGTCCTCGGACATCCTACAAATAACCAAGAACAACAATAACAACATCAGTATCACAATAAAATATATTCATTAATGAAATGAAATAATATTTTATTATGTACTAATCATACTCGATGAATTTCCCTAATTCATCTCTTAACATACTCTATACGATTTTTCTTTTAAGGTTATAACCTAGGTTTCACATCCTAAAGTTTATAACCTACGACTTTGATACCCATCCGCGACGCCCCCATATCCGAGTTCTCAAACCTCAGGTTTGGTGCTCACGATCCAACATCATCATAAGCATTCTATAAACTATTGTGGAATAATAAACATACATTGATCATTATAATAAAGTCTTCCAACATTATCCCAAGGTCTATTTACCTTAACTTATACATACCTTAATTGAGTTACCCGTAGTAACACAAAAGGTTTACAATGCTAATGTACATAATATAATATAATACATAAACATTCTCATTATCTATTCCTGCACTTTTCCTTTCCCTTTGTCCTTCTTGGACGTCTCTGGCATATCTGAAATAAATGTCATGATATAGCAAGAGTAAACAACAAATTTGCTTAGCAAGTTTAAGTACAAAGAAGATATATCAAGATTAGCAAGAAATTTATTGTTCAATGTTCAATAATAAAAATTAATTATGAAAGAACATGAATTAAGTCTGGATAACTGAATATTCGAATAGTTAAATAACAGATGCTGTGTGACGCCCCCAAAATTAGGTATTCATCACCCATCATGAGTCGCTAAATACAGGTACAAAATATAAATACAAACTTAATTATATAAATGTCGTGTAACATACGACAATACATAAACTGAGAGTTCTAATAGGAATATTGTCATCTAGACAATATCTATACTCAAGGAGTCCTCATTACATTTATTGTCGCACTATTTAACAGAATAGTGAGGACTACTAATGCTATCTTCTGGACCATCACTCCTTTTCCTGACTCGTCCCAGCTATATTCTCATTTCCTGAAGAGAACATTGAAAGAAAGGGTGAGCTCAACTAGCCCAGTAAGAAATATTATGACTAAGATAATGAAGAATAAATTATAAATAGTCTTCAACAATGTTAAACTGATAAAATATAATAGACATCAAGTTTAACTGCAACGGAATAAGCAATCCATTAGAAGAGTCCAGTAGAGAATAAAACCTACTATCTTCTATGATTTAAAAATGTTTTCATCAACTTTTATCATTTAGACTCAGCTTAATAAATAAACCACATCTTCTAATCATCCCTGTATTACGGGCCTAGGATATTCATTAAATCATCAATGGTCATGATTATTCCAAAAAAATTCCTAGTCATAATCATACCAAAAACTGTCTATCAATGCATTACAGACCACTGAGGACTTTTACCACACCACTTATAACATCACAGTTCATGATTATACCGAATGATTCCTGGTCATAATCATACTAAGTCCATCTATGCACGTAAGCCAAAGATGACTTTCAACATAAAATAAACACGAGGATGATGACAATGTTATAGGAATTCAATTAAACAAGTTCAAGAATTAGTTTATCCAGGAACTAATAATATCTAAATTATCAACATGATACTTCTTTGTAAAGTAACAGTCAAGAATGCTCAGAAGAATATTTTCATGAAAAGATACTGGATGAAGCGCAAATATCAAGGATATTCCACTAATTTCATGGAGTATAGAAATTAAAACTTAACCAACTGAGTATAATAAAGAATGGAATAACAAAATAAATTACCATGCATGCGATAGACCGCACAGACATGTTATTCCAACAGAATAATAAAGAATGGAATAACAGAAGGATTCACCATGCATGCGATAGAGACCGCACAGACAGGTTATTCCCAACAGAATAATAAATGCAGAATAATAAATATGGAACCAGGTCAGGTGAAATTCACACCGACAGGATATTCCGACAGAATAATAAATGCGGAATAATAAATGATGAAACCAGGTCAGGTGAAATTCACACTGACAGGATATTCCGACAGAATCGTAAAGAATGGAATAATGAAAGAGTTTCACCAAGTATGCGGTACTTCGCATAAACAGGTTATTCTAACATAATAATAAAGAATGAAATAACAGAAGAAGATCACCAAGGATTGGGTAAACCGCATATACAGGTCATTCCACCAAGTATAGGGTAAATCACGCATACAGGTTATTCCAACAGAATAATAAAGAATGGAATAACATAAGGATTTCACCAAGTATAGGGTATGCCGCGTATACAAGTCATGTATAGGGTATGCCACTTTTACAGGTTATTCCAACAGAATAATAAAGAATGGAATAACAGAAGTTCTCTTCATGAATAAGAAAGAATAACACCCCTTACCGTTTTAAAGAAGAACGAAAATAAAGAAGTAGTTAAGTGGCAGAATACTCTTCTTCTTTCTCTCTATAGTTTCTCTCTCTAGAGTTCAGTGAATTCGTAAGAAAATAATGAAGGAATGAGCTTCTATTTATAGGAAAATGGAATGCATAGTAACTAACTCATGATCGGTCCAGATTGATTTACTTTAATCTGACGGTCCATATTTAAAGCAGAATCTTTTAAATAAAATATAATATATTCTAATTATTGCCTAATAAAACAAACAACTTTAATAAAGTATTCTGTTTTATATAAAAAGATGTTTCTGTTTTATTACGTTAATAATACGAATAAAACAAAACTTCATTATCGCTAAATAATTCATATTATTAATTGACAATAATTGAATCAAACTGTGTGACTTCTCACATAAGTATTAATAATCAATACCGTGTGCTACTATGCAACCACACGTATTACTGTACTTTTACTACCGAGTAGTTCAACAGTATCAACGGTAAAACTTCCGCCGTTATTTTTAATAAAATATTTTTGTCGTTTTCTCAATCCGACAATAATTTTGTTGTGGGGTCCACCAATGATTGTACCGTCGTACAAATATTCCCCGTAAATAGTAACTCGTGAATAGTAACTCGTGCATAGTAACTCATGAATAGTAACTCATAAATAGTAACTCGTGAATAGTAACTCGTGAATAGTAACTCGTGAATAGTAACTCGTAAATAGTAACTCATGAATAGTAACTCGTGAATAGTAACTCATGAATAGTACTCCGACACAAAAAGTACCCCAAAAACTCGAGTGAACAATACTAGAGTGAATAGTAACCGGGTATTTTATGACAACTTGTCTACTTTGAAAAATTTTCACATATCACCTTTAACTTTAACCTTTTATCAATTTAACCATTTATCAAAATGGAAAAATTGAATACTTTTATTTCACGGGGTCTCACATGCTGAGTGGTAATAGTGACCATGAACATATGCTAAGGTTGCCAGTATTTAAACTGGTCCTTCTAATAAGTTTTGGTAATCAAGGGGATCAACCTTTCATACTCGGTGTATTATGCATAAACACTTAATGTACGAGCAATAATTGTTTACCAATAATGCGTTAATCAAATTGTTCTTTTTCTCTGTCTTGAGTCCTTACCAAGTCAATTGGTGAAGAACATCTTTTAACAACATATTTGATTTAACAAATTTAAACATACTTAATCTAGCTGATATACTGAGCATAGATCCATGTCTTAAATAGTTCATGAATAAAAGAAATTTAACTAATTCACAGTTCAATAATAATAGAATAGAAATTTAATTGCACTGAGTGCGAGTATCAATAATCAATATAGATGTGAATAATCAACAATAATTATTCACTAACATGTTTTGAAATTAATAACTCAAGTTTGAGTTAGAGAACTTGTATCGACTGCGATCTACTGCTACGCAATTTAATTTAATCTATTTATTATAAAGACCTATTATTGTTAAGATTGATCTTAAAATCAGCATATCATACTTTATATCATAATTCAATTACTCTATCAGTAATTTACTTAACACTTAACCACATAATCAATTACTTGAAAACATATTTATTATTATCATTCTTTGATAATATTTTATTTACTTTTTTATATACCTTATGATTTAACACTTAATATTTCCTTTTATTAGCTCTTCCTTATAATCTAGTAAGCCGAATACTAACATCATAGTCTAGATTATTCAAATATGCAATCCAGCCACCTGGATTGGCTAATCCAGCAAACTTGATTCAACAAACTTCCAATCCAGCAAGCCTAGATTTTAAATCCTTCTTACCAGCAAGCCTGGATTCTAAATCCTTCAATCCAGCAAGCCTGGATTCTAAATCCTTCAATCCAGCAAACTGGATTCAACTATTTTTCAATTCAGCCAGCTGGATTCCATATCTCCTTTAACGAAAATACCAAATCAACTTATTATTTTTTTATCTTTTGGCCATACTTATATACATGTATTTCATACACAAAAAGTATTTTTCCATAATTTTTCAATTTCTTTTAGTATTTTTTAAAAATCATTTTTAGTGCGTGGCTTAAGAAATTAGCCCCACCATGCTCAACTCCAGAAATTCTCATCTCTTGGAAAAATCTTATACACATTAACGTGACCCTCCAGTTTAAATTTTGTGGCCATTGGAGTTATAGAACTCCAGTTATAGCAATTTGCGCCCGAAAAACCAAAATATTAAAATGGTCATAACTTGGTCATTTTAAGTCGGAATGAACTCATTTTTGGAAAGGAAATACTTTGTCATATATTTTCATGTCCCAAAATGCCAGAATATTTGTCAAAATTTAAGTTGTCGAAACGCCCTTGCAAAATCTTGGGCAGTTTATTTTTGGGATTTTCCTCTGTTACCTACTTTGCTAAAATTAGTCCATACGAAAATCTATAACTCCTTTTTCGGTGATTCTACTTGGGTTTGGAAGATAACTCATCATATTATCATCCCTAATTTTTCTAGAATTTTTAAATGTCAGAAAAATAACGAAACTATCCCTAGCATTGACCGTCCAAAAATAGTTTGTTTTTTTCTTTCTTAAGACAAAACTGTTTTTACTAAAACAGTCGTTACAACTTTTGTACTCAACATTTTTGAGTGATACCACTTGGATTTAGTAGTTAACTTACATATCTAGCACCTCTCTTTTACAGATCAAAAAAAGAAGGTGTAGATTTAAAATAGTAGTCGATCAAAAGAAAAAAAAACAAGAGTTTCTTAACAAATCAAAACTAGTTTCTTTTATATCCTTTTGATTCACTTTCTAACACTCAAATATGTTATAACCATACATAAAACCATATAAAACATGTAGATAGAGAGTTTTAGACCTCAAGATCATAAACTTTAAATAACCAAAATCAAACAAAATAAGAAGGAAATCCACAAGTTTAAGATTTATACATTGGTCTTTGAGCACTTCTTCTTAATCTTCCAAAGTAATTAATAAATTTAGGATGCATGTAAGACCACACCCTCCTCTCTTGCTCATAGGATTTCCAACACCTATACTCTTTCCTTCTCTCTCTCTTTCTCCCACCGAATTATTTCCCTCTTTTTTTCCTTTCTATTTCCTTTTTGTTTAGCTAAACTAATAATGAGATGAAAGAGAAATATGGTTTAAGTGTTGGAAAAAATCTATGGATATATTTGGTATATCTAAACACAATCTACCAACATATCTCCTCTCTCTCTCTCTCTCTCTCTTAATTATAACAATGTTACTTACAAGATTAGCCAAATGTTGTGGCTCCATAATAAAGATGACACCTCGCCAATCTTGTAATTATCTTTAAAAAATTGGGAGCATGAAATGATGATATTCATTCCCCCTTCCTCTCCTTATCTTGGCTGGCCATGTTGCCTTATTATCCTTCAAAATTAATTTCTTTTTAATTCTTATTTAGCATACCAAATGTCCAATATGCCCCTCCTTAATTGGGCTTAAAGTTGGGTCACCAATTTCATCTTTTGGGCTTTCAATTACATTCTTTGGCCAAGGAAAAATAATCTTTTCCAATGCCTTTCATTTTATCTTACCCTAATTATTTAATTAGGGTTTCCATTCCACACATTTGGAATGTAAATCATTACTCTTGTACATTAAATTTTATAACCCAATTAGACTTGCTCAAATTAAGTTATAAAAATTAATAAATTGAGATAGTAAAATATCTATCTTAAATTAGTATAATTTTAAATATTATATTCTCCCACACCATAACCCTTAGGTTATTTAAATTTTCATACCTAATGCATAATTAGGTTATGAAACATTTCCTTTTCAAATTCTTTTTATCATATAAATAAGCACATAACCATAATTACAATCCACATAATTATATTACTTCATAATCATTCCACACGTATCACCAAGATTTTGATATCATTAATATTTTATTAATATATCTATTTACAAAGTGACTTAGAAATCTTGGCTATTACAACCCCTCAATCTATCTTCATACGAATGAGGTAAAAGCCATGTTAATCTTCTTTTTCCCATTTGTGGGGTCAAGGGTTTTGATTTTGATTTGCACTATGATGCAGGTTCCTAGCTTTACGCAGCCTAGATGGAACTAGTTTAGCATACATTCTTCGTATCAGACTCTTCATCCAGAGTACCGAGAGATTGTGCATGCCTGGGGCTTCGAGGCTTTCTTCTCCATCCTCCCCCGTCATTGTCCCTTGGGTTATCTCAAGGCTTTGTTTGAGCGCTGGTTTCTCCAGGCCAAGTCTCTCTATTTTTTGGATTGTTAGGTGATGATGACACCGTGGATTTGCGATTCATCACTGGGATGGAGTTTTTCGGGCTGCCAGTGCCTTTGATGACTGACATTTTCCCGACTATCGTTAGATCCTTGTTGGGAGTCCTAGCTATGGCGCTCAAGGGACAGACAGTCCATTCTGGTCCCTTGAGCGTAGATGCCATGAGTGGGGCTCTGACTGAGCCATTGCCAGATCATCAGAGGGTTAGAGATCGTATCCTTCGGCGATTGTTTTTTTATCATCCTTAGGGGTTGTTTCCTGGCTGATAAATCTTCGATGGTGTTATTCACTTTAGTCAGCGCCACATGGGAGGTGGATCGTATTGGAGAGTTTAATTCGAGCTCCTACACCTTTTCCTACTTCCAAAGGGGGATGCGTCTATGCTCAGAGGGCATGACAGAGGGTTAGTTAGGGTTTTACCCATTCCTGCTAATGAGTATTTTTATTTTAAGATTTCCCTTTGTTCGGGTTGCAAGTTTTACTGACCACATATATTTGCTCTTGTATTTGCAATTTTGGGCCTACGAGAGGCCACCATGTCTTTTTCCCGTTAGCCTGTTAAGTTTGGACACCTATCCATGGGGACGGTGATGGCATTTCTCCACCTTGGCAGAGGTTCCTGTAGTTGAGGGTTTCACCCATTCTCGCCTAAAGTTGGAGTTGTTGACCGCAGAAGTCATTACATGGGTTCCTTACTCTGAGGACCACTTGGCAGTTGGCTTTGAGGGTGGTTTCCCGACTGGTGTCGAGTATGTATTGTCTACCCGTCGGATTCCTCTCCTTAGTGACGGAGGTTAGGAGCTCTATTTAGGAGAGCGTGCTATTAGGAACACTACAGGAGAGATACACATTCTGCTCTTTCCTCCTGCCAGGCGTCATTGACCTTTGTTGCGGCCAATTACTGAGATCCCATTGATGGGCGTGGATGGCTTTGCTTTGTTAGAGGGACCTTTTACTCAAGAGGCTTTTTACCGCTGGTTGTTCGCTTGCACCATTAGAGCTAAGACCCATGCCACACAGTTTATGGGGGATATGGTTCCTGACTCCATCTTGACGACAGATTGGATTACCTGCTGTAGACACTCGAAATTTTGCATTCCTGTTATTAACATTGCATGAGGGCAGAATCATCTTTTAGAGATAACTCTGGAGGATAATTCAACTCAATCTCGGAGACAACCCCGGGATACTCAGTTTTCCATCTCGGAGATAACCCCGAGATATTCAGTACAGTCCCGGAGACAATCCCGGGAGATTTAGTTTTAACCTCAAAGATAACCCCGAGGAATGCATTTCTAGTTCTGGAGACAACCCCGAGGGATGCAGTTCCAGTTCCGGAGACAACCCTGAAATCCTCAGTACCATCTCGAAGACAACCCCGAGATATTTAATTCCAGTCCCGGAGATAACCCCGGGTGATACAATTCAACCTCGGATACAACCTCAAGGCATGCAGTTGCAGTTCCGAAGATAACCCCAGAAATGCTTGTTTTAGCCCACATCAATCAGCTTTAACACTCGGCGATAGCCCCGAGGCACTCATTTCCCAAGCCCAGAGATAACCCCGGGAGATTAGGCATACCTCAGAGATAACCCTGAGGACGGTCAACACCTGCAGCAGTCCAATCTCAGAGATAACCCTCAGCAACGGCTGCTAAATCAGCTCAAACCAGAGATATCCCCAGTGAAGGGAAAGGTCATCATTTTGCCATCTCGATCCCATATTGCGCCATCTCCACAACATTCAAATATACATTCTACACAGAAATGTCCTCCAAGAGCCAAAGAGCGCCAATCCCGAGTGACTACTACACAAGAAAACACACGGGATAAAATTTAAAGCCTGAAGACCAAGGGCATGGTCCCATCTTGCTGACTTCGTACAACCTCTAATCCTATGTCATTGTGTAGCTCTCGACAACAGCATGTCGTTAAAGGTCTTATACACCTGATCGGATGCCTGAATTGAAGTTCTAAAAGTTCGAGCGGACAATACGTTGCATGCGTGCATGTACTTCGAGACGGTAGGACCAGCGGAGCCCGGGGCACCCCTGGCAGCCGTTGGTGCATCTGCGGCTGCCGCAGATGCACCTGCGGCTACCGCAGATGCACCTGCGGCTCCCCCCTCTATAAATAGAGAGATTGGGGCAGCCATTTTGCATAGAGAAAAGGCGAGGAAGCCCTGTCCAATTTGTTCTATACACACTATATGTAATATCCCGAGTGTTTATGAGTTGAGTATATGATAACGATCCTTAGAAAAGGAAATGAATGGGCTAAAGAATATATAATACTCAAAATATAATTGAGTTCAAGTAAAAGTTATGAAATAAAACCTAGAATTTGTTGAAGAAATGAAGGTAGTACGAGTTATAAAACCTATATTAAGGTAATGTGTTGAAGTTATTCAACGATAAATTTTTTTAAAAGAGATTTGATGAAAACCTTAGTAAGGTATGGTTTCGATGATTCCGAGGACGAAATTCTTATAAGGAGGGAAGGATGTGACAACCCGAATTTTTGAAAATTATTACAATAAGAATTTAATAAATAAAATTCTTATTATGATATGAGAGAGTAATGTATGTTACATATAAATGTAATATGTTAATATGTTACGATTGTGAGATCGTAAATAATTAAAATATTTATCAAGTGAAATAAGTATTTTAGTTGAAATATTTATGGATTAAAATAAATATTCAATGAAAATTATTATGGAATAATTTATTTAAGTATGATGATATTAAAAAAATTGATGATAAATAATTTTATAATTTGTGTATAATTATTATGTTAATGTGGTGGTGATTTTCTAATTTAATTAAGTAATTAAATTAGAGGATTAATGATTGTTAAATAAAATTATGATTATATTGGCCAAATAGAAGTTATAATTTTATTAGTAAGGTTTAATTGGATTTATTAATGAATTGAGATTAATTCAATTCAAATAGTTAATGGGTGTTACAAGGGTACCATATGATAAGAAGGATTGCTAAAAAAAATTGAAAAAGGAGATTTTGGGTGCTAGCCAAACATGGTTTAGTGACCCTTTGTTATTGTAACTGATGAGGCCATAAAGCATACACATTATATTTATATCAGTTATACGGATGTACGTATTTTGTTCCTAAACCCTAAGAATAAAGAAAACAGAGTATTGGAGAAGAGAGTTAGAGAGCTTTGAGAAGAAGCTTGGAGGAATCAAGGAAGAAGAATAAGGTTTCTCATCATCTAATCAAGTTTAAGAAGAATCAAAGGTATTCATCTAGTTTTAAAATTCTAATTTATAGTTTCTCAAGTTCTTCACTTAAAAATCTATTTTGGTTGGGTGATTTGAAGAGATGTTGTATATATATGTGTATGGGTGTATAATCTGGTATATATAATCTCTTTAATTGGTTCTAGAGTAATCAAAATCAATAGAATATGTTAAAGATAAAAAAAACTTGGGTTTTGATGGCATATGTATATTTTAACTTATGTTGGAGTCAAAATTAATGGATAGAATCTGAAATTAATGATAGATATTGTTAGTATGTTGAAAAACGAAAACAACCCAAGTTGAACAAGTCAAAACGGATGTTAAACGAATTCACAGTGAAGAATTTCGCTATGAATGTCAAAAGAAGAAGAAATAATAGAAATAGTGATATTAAAGGTTGTAATCTTTGATATTTATGTTGTTTATGTGGTTAGAAACGTGTTAGAAACATTAGTTTATGTTTCTATAAACATATTACACCTTGGATAGGTTGGTATGGTTGTTAGAAAGGAGTTTGTAGGCCTAATTTGGCTTTCTGTAGTGTTTGGGATGAAAAAAATCTAGAATTAGCACAAGGGACCCTGGGCCCCCCAGTACAAAAACCCCCGCCCCGGCGAGGGGGGTAGTCTGTCTAGCCAAATTTTAGAAAAAAAAAACCGTCCGGTTATGTTTTACTAAAATGAGCATAACTTTTTCATACTAACTCCGATTGAGGAGATTCAAGATGATCCAGAACGAGGACGAATAGACCTACAACTTTTATTCTTTAAGTTTTTCAATTTAAGGTCGGGAACAGTTGTGAGCTTCTATATTGCTATATTTTTACCGACGGGAGTAGAGTGTTCATCCATATAAAGTCATTGAAGTCTTCTTTGGCAGTCCACTGTAAGCCTTCTTACACTTTCTAAAGCCTTTCTCCACTACTGTGCACACACAGTTCTTTACATTGAGAGTCGTGTTGTGTGTGTATGCCCGAACTTCGGTCCGTGACATTTATTTCTTTTTGTGTGTGTGTGTGTGTATATATATATATATATATATATATATATATATATATATATATATATATATATATATATATAAAAGCAATAAACGCTTTACGATAAACGCACTGGACATATATCGATCCAGGCTCGTTTCGTTAATTCGCGGTCGAGGATATATATATATATATATATATATATATATATATATATATATATATATATATATACATTTTAGTTTGCCCAAGAGTTTACTTCATGGCCTTTTATCGCTTTATTTACATTTCTGTCAGGCCTGAAGTTCAGTTCGTGGGCTTTTACAGTTTTATTTACATTTTGTCCCGCTTGGAGTTTACTTTAAGGCGGTTGATCGTTTTATTACTTTATTTATATTTTCTCAATCCCCCATGGAAGTACTTCGTAGTGGTTGATTGGTTTTTTTACTGTTTTATTTACACTTTTAATCCCCCATGGAGGTGCTTCGTGGTGGTTGATTGTCTGTATATATATATATATATATATATATATATATATATATTATGCTTATATATATAACTGTTTACATCTTTCATACAAATTGCTACATCATGTGAGCCTAGGAATCATGTGATCACAGATTCAGTCTACTAAATCTAGATTCGATTCCTGTGATGGACATTTTCAGCTGTACACGATTTGTAAATTATTCACGGTGGTTGAATTTCCTTAGACGGCTCTCATGCCCACAAGGAGTTCTATACTGTTATGTATATTATTTTCTCAAATATGCTTCGCATCTCGAAAAATAAAAGCAATCAAGCCGAACACATAATAAAATGGAAGTATCAAAGGCACATAATTCCTATTGAGTATAAGGGTTTGAAAAACCTCTTTTTACAAAATATCATTGCCATATCTTGTTAAAAATGAATTTTTATACAGAAATTCAAACCCTTTGTATATTGGTGAAACGAGGCATAACACTACTTCCAAATAATTGCACATTGATCCACGCACACACACACACACACATTCATATAACAGTTTAATTGAAAAGTGGCGGTCACCGTGGCAACATGGATGTTGGGGGGTGCCTAACACCTTCCCTCCGCATAACCAAGTTCCCGGACCCTAACGAATCTCGGTTTCATAGACCCATTAAGCAGTGTCACATCACTAGGCCAATGTATAAATCTTTTCTCGATTGTGTTGGTACAACCATTTAAAAAACTAACTGGCGACTCTTATCGTCCAATCATCGACATATACATGTCGGACCTTTTCACAACTTGTTTTTTCAAACAAATCTCACCTAACATGAGAACGCCAAAAGAAAAGAACAGAAAAGGGACAAATAAAAATCCCGACGTCGATAGGTGGCGACTCTGCTGGGGACCTCTAGTAAGAGGACTTAAGCCGTTATTACAAGCTTTTCAAAACTGTTATATGCTTGTGTGTGGATGTTGCATTTACATTTGATGGATGTGTACGAATGTATTTACTTACTGTACTTAATGTTTTACACTATATCTGCTTGTGATATTAGTGCTTCGCACATATCATCATTTTCATTAATGGTGAGACACATTGTATGTGAATGTATGATGTGTGGTTCCTCCTTCAGGAGGCTATCATGTCGGTGTTTGATTACTGGACTCATAGGAAGACTAATTCCAACGAGGCTCAGGAAAGACACCACCCAAATTCGCTCCAGTTGAAAGGCCGAATTAACTTCCCATCGAGTAAATTACGATGATTTGGGAACCTTCATGCCAAAAAGCACGAGAGTAGCCTAAGATAGGCCATCCTCTGATAAACCAAACGTAGAGGAAAGTCTCTTCATGCTTTCCCATTTTAAAATTACTCGTAAAGTCAATTACTTGTAATTTCATTCCATATTTATCTCCATGTAATGAGAAATATGAAGAAATATGTGTACACGCATATATTAACATGATATCCTGTATTACAAATAGCTAACATCCATTTTGCAGGATAATACTCCTAAAACGGATACATCATATAGCGTGCAAACATTTATACATTACCTAAAACTAGACTACATTAGTTTTTCGCAAGGAAACAATTGGACCAATTACCCATTCAAAATCAAAAAAGGCCATGAGCCTACAACCAATTATGTCTTCATCTTACCAGACTAATCCTAATCTTATCTCCCGTGAAAAATTTGACGAATTAAGTAAACAAATCACAGATTTGGCTATTCTGCTTAAAGAACTACACCAATCTACTCAGGGTACAAGGATATCCATACATACTGAATCCTCTACACATGGAGGAACCCAAGGTGCAGACAAAAAAGCTCCCATATCTAATTCTCAGTTGGATAAAACCAACAAAATTCATGATACTGCCCATCTCAAAGAAGATCTAGACACCGGTGACATCAGAAAGAAAGTCCTTCAAATGGAAGAGATCATCCGTGCTATCAAAGAGATTGGAGCACATGGGAGTGTTTCATATGCTGACCTTTGTATATTCTCTGGTGTGCATTATCCAGAGAAGTTCAAGACTCCTGACATTGAAAAATATGACGGGTTAGGAGATCCTTACACATATTTGAGGGTATTCATTCGAGAACTCGGATCTTATGCCGAGGATGAGAAGCTCTGGATGCAGTTGTTCCAGAAGAGTCTAACTGGAGAAGCCCGTTTGTGGTATACCAGATTAGACAACTCCAAGATCCATAGCTGGGAGGAGCTAGCTCATTCCTTCCTCACTAAGTACAGCTTCCAGTCTCAGATAGCCCATGATCGTACCAAATTACTACAGTCAGGAAACAAACCAACAAGTCTTTCAGAGAGTATGCTCAAAGGTGGAGGCACCTTGCTGCTCAAGTTGTTCCCTCTATGAATGAGTCAGAGATGGTGATGACCTTTATAGACATACAAGAAACTCCTTTCTATGAGAGGGTGTTAGTTGGTATTGTCAAACCATTCTCTGAAATGATTAAACATGGAGAGATGGCTGAGATGGGATTGAAGCCAGGAAAGATTCAAGACCTAGCTGCCCTTAAAGCTGTTGCTGAGCACATCTAGTCTAAAAGTTATGGAAACAACCCTAAGAGGGTCCATAAAAAGAAAGTGGAGGATGTTTCCTTGATACTACAAGGTCAAAAGGGCAGTCAGAATAGGCCTATCCAAAGAAGAAATTACTCCCCCTTTCAAGCACATCCTTCAAACCCTTCGTTGCCAAGGGGTGGAGAAGTCAAACGCACTCGAGTGTTCACACCCTTAGGGGACTCACTCGAGAACATTCTCAATCTTCTGACCACTCAGAAGAAAATTACTCATCTTCTTCCACCAGCCAACCCGAATGGAAAGGGTTTCAATGCTAATAAAAAATTTGCTTATCATGTTAGAGCTCCAGGACATGATACTCAAGATTGCTGGGCCTTGAAGCACAAGATCCAGGATTTGATTGATAATGGTGAAATCATGGTAACTAAACCTGACCAACCCTATGTGCAAGACAACCCTCTTCCTCAACACAAAGAAGAAGATGTTAATATGATTAATTGGAGTAGTAGATAGAGTTCTAATAATCATGGTGGTGGATCATCCCAGACCAGCAAGGATGGTGCTGACAAATAGGATTTTACTCAGTTCCAGTTTACGATGGAACGAAAAATGAAGATTCTCTGTGAGCAAGTTAACCAATTGGCATAACTGGTGGTCCATCAGCACCAAGTCACACGCCAATTATTTAGTCAGGAGAATGCCAATCTCCTTCCTCTTGTTACAAATACTCCACCGCGTACTTCAGAAAATGAAACACTGGAGGATAAAATTATAAAAACAGCAAATGCCAAAGCCCGTCGGGATTTTACATACAAAAGGGAATTTACATACCTAGGGCAATCGATAGAAGAAATATTGCAGCTGCTGATAAATGAAGGAAGAATCACAGCTCTACTACCTCCGATCAGCCCGCGGTCAAGACAGTTTGATTTCAATAGAGTGTGCCAGTATCACTCCCACTCTCGTGGTCATAGAACAAAAGAATGCTGGGCACTCCGCTACCTTATTCAGAATTTAATTGACAGTGGTGTCCTGCAGATGGCAGACGATGATGATGTAGTACTAGAAAGTGGGGACGCATTTCCTACAAAGTGGAAGGAGGTCGTAGCAGTCATATCTTCTGAGACAGATACACCTACTCCCTCACATATAATCCAATCAATTTAACTCTAAGGAGTTGACAATCATTTGAGAGTGGCTGCATCAGAGCCCATTATCTTGCCATTCAGACCACAAAATCCTATTGTCAACTTACAGAAAGTTCCATGGAATTATGGAGGGGCTGAAGGATCCACATCTCATATAACTACAGCAGTATTGAGGGATAATCCACTGTATCTTCCCCAATAGGTGATGAAGACTACCATCAAGACAAAGGGGAAGATTCCCATGGAAATAGTGGAAGAATTTCTCCGTACTATGGGCCATAATGAAGCCAAGGTGGTTTTAAGATTAAGAGAAGCTTCACATCAAATTTCAATACTGGACTTGGTTTTTTCGTCTGAAGATCACATGAAGGTCTTGCTCAGGGTTTTGGAAAAAGCCCAACTGCCTAAGTCAATAGATTTTGAGAAATTCCAGAATCTTGTGGATCACATTTTTAACAACAATATGATATCTTTTACTAATGACGATATACCTCCCGAAGGGACCGGTCATTGCAAGCCATTGCACATAGCGGTTTTGTCTTTCGGATACATGGTGGGAGGCGTTTTGATAGATGGAGGGTCATCCCTTATGCTACTTTGGTGAAAATGAATATCAATCTCAACAGAATCCAAAGAAGCCATACAATCATTAAAGCTTTTGACGGATCCCGATGAAACACTGTCAGAGAGATTGAACTGCCAGTGGAGATTGGTCCACATACATTCTGCATATCTTTTCATGTGCTCAAAGTAGATACATGATACAACCTGATCTTGGGAAGACCATGGATTCATATGGCTGGGGCCGTCCCCTCCACCCTTTATCAGCAACTTAAATACATTATCAACAATAGCCTAGTCACTGTCGATGTTGTGCCGAAATGTCCGAAAAAAGGTGATATACCACTCATCAGCTTCAATTCAGAAGTTAAGCCAGTCAGTTTTCATGCCCTATAGGTGAGAAACACTCACTACCATCCTGTTGGGGTGCCACCTCTCATACCCTAAGTTTCTACCGAAGTTATGTCGACCACTCAAGAAATGATGACATTGGGTTATCAACCTGGACAAGGGTTGGGCAATGATCATCAGGGCATCAAGTGCCCCATTCAAGTCCCCAGTCAAATAGGGTTAACCTTACTAGGCTATACTGCTTGTTCCAGTCGTAGGAATCATCATAAGCACAAATAGATTCCTTTAGCTTTAACCACACGACGATTATATCCACCTACAGTTCCTGAGTCTGTACGGTCTCCGGTAAAGGTGTCTGCCCATGTAATGGCTATGTTATTTCCTAAACCAATACCGGTCAAGGGGAAAGAAGTCCTGGTTCCAAATCCCGAAGTGGAAGAAGAGGAATGGAGACGTAAATAAGACATCGCCAGGATGATGGCAAACATATGCATCATTGTCCATGACGATCACACAAATAGATACACCCCAGACGATGATTGTCCAGACATAATGGTCATCATTTGGGAAAAGGAGGACTATGACAGCCCCTCCATCATTGTAGTCCATCAGGACTTCACCCTTGATAATTGGAGCAGCACTAGTTTCATTGGTCGACAAGGGTAAAACGGGTAGAAACTCCTTCTGCCTTGTAGATAACAATAACTGCTTACTTTTCTGTATAGTATTAGCAGTTGTTTTGTCAGTACATGCTAACACTTTGTATGATTGAATAGTTTTATATATATTAAGTGAAAGCATATTTTGTTTCAGGACTCTAAATTTAGATGTGCCTATACTTGCTGATGAGGTGCCTTTTCTCCACAAGGATTGTAACTTTGATGGAAAGTTGGACTCAGACTTGATGGAAATAGAAGAGGACATTGAGATACCTCTGGAGATCAAAGAATGGGTTGAAGATAAACCCAAACCAAACCTTGATCAAATCACCTCATTCAATCTCGAAACCTTAGAAAGGCCTAAACTAATCCAGATTGGTACAAATCTCACTCTAAACCAAAGGAATGACATGGTTACACTATTATCCCAATTCCAGGATGTGTTTGCATGGTCTCATGAAGACATGGTGGGTTTGCCCACTGACATTATCATTCATCGCCTCCCTATCAAAGAGGGATTCAAGCCAGTTAGGCAGAAGCTTAGGCGATTAAAACTTGAGTGGAGTTTAAAGGTTAAAGAAGAAATTGTGAGACAATTTCAAGCATGCATCATCATGGTGTCTACATATCCTGAATAGCTATCAAACATAGTCCCCGTGCCTAAACCAGGAGGAAAGGTATGAGTTTGCGTGGATTACCGGGATCTGAATAAAGCTTTCCTTAAAGATAGCTTTCCCGTGCCATTTATCCACATTCTCATTGACAATACTGCTCAGTACGACATGTACTCCTTTGCTGATTGCTTCGTGGGGTACCATCAAATCATGGTTGCTGAAGAGGATCGTGAGAAAACTGCATTTATCACTCCTTGGGGAATCTTTTATTACAGACGGTTGTCTTTCGACCTCATCAATGCTGGAACTACCTACCAACGAGCCATGATGGCTCTTTTCCACGATTTAATGCATAAGGAGATAGAGATCTACGTGGATGACATTATCGTCAAGTACCAAACGGAGGAAGACCACTTAGACCATCTCAGAAAGCTCTTCAACAGATTGCGTAAGTATAACTTGAAGTTGAATCCAGCCAAGTACGCCTTTGGCGTTAAATCCAGCAAGTTGCTAGGATTTGTAGTCAACCACAAGGGGATTGAGCTGGATCCCACCAAAATCCAGGCCATCACAGAAATACCCATTCCTCAGACAAAGAAGGAAATACATGGATTTTTAGGAAGAATCAACTTCATTAGCAGATTCATTTCCCAACTCACAGCAACCTGTGAGCCTATTTTCAAGTTGTTAAGGAAGGACTCCTCCATGAAGTGGAATGATGAGTGCCAGAAGGCCTTCCTTACAATCAAAGAGCAGTTAGTCAAAGCTCCTATTTTGGTACCACCCAATGATGATGTTCCCCTGTTCATGTACTTGTTCATAAGTGACAATGCCATGGGCTGCATGCTGGGACAGAAAGACGATAGAGGCCAAGAGCGAGCTATCTACTACCTCAGCAAAAGATTCAGCAGCAGTGAACACAAGTACACTCTGATTGAGAAGACTTGTTGTGCTTTAGCATGGGCTTCCATGAGGTTACAACATTACCTCCATGGTCACACAACCCATCTCATATCCCGCATGGATCCTCTAAAGTACGTGTTTAGTAAACCCATGCTGAATTGCCGACTGTCCAGATGGCAGTTGATCCTACAATAATTTGAAATCGTCTACGTGACGTAAAAGTCTATTAAAGGATAAGGAATTGCGAAGTAACTGGCCGCTGCACCTTCAGGGGATTTTAAACCATTAGAAACATATTTCCCCGGTGAAAGGGAATGGTAATTCAGCAACACCATCAGTACGATGCACTCCAAATATGGAAGATGTATTTCGATGGAGCTATAAACATGGAAGGTTCTAGGGCTGGAGCAGTTCTAGTATCCGTTACGGGGGAGCAGCATCCCGTCGCTGTCAAATTACAGTTTGCCAACACCAACAACATAGCTGAGTATGAAGGCTGTATCATGGGGCTAAAACTTTCCCAATCAATGGGAATCAGATGGTAAATTGTCTTTGGAGATTCTGAGTTGGTAATCAGACAAACCACATGAATCTATCACACCAAAGGTCTACACTTACTGCCTTACCATCAGCAGGTTCTGCAGATGGCTTTGGAGTTTGAAGAAATATCCTTCCTCCACATTTCTCGGAATAGGAATGATTTTACGAATACGCTAGCAACCTTGGCCTCCTTGATCAATATACCTGACAAGGAAGACATGCCAACCCTCACATTTGCCAACCAAAAGGCTCTAGCCTATGGGAATTACATTGGACAAGCATCGGATGAGATACCGCCTATCCAACACCCTTGGTATCAGCATATCAAGGAGTACTTATAAGATGGATCTACACCCATTGAGACGAGCCTGACTGAAAGAAGGCGGATCCATCGATTAGCTATGAAATTCTACCTAAGTGGAGATGCACTCTATAAAAGAGATGCAGGATTAGGTCTCCTCAGATGTCTGTATAAGGACCAAGCTCAGAGGCTCATGGATAAAATCCATAGTGGGCACACACATGAGCGGCCCCCTACTTGTAAAGAAGATCCTCAAAACAGAGCATTGTTGGCTCTCTCTCAAGGCTGACTATGATAATCACGTCAAGAGATGTTATCAGTGCCAAATTCATGGGAATGCTATCCACGCCCCTCTGAGGGAACTCCACAATATGAGTTTTCCTTGTCCCTTCTCAATGTGGGGAATGGATGTGATCGGGTCCATCGAGCCCAAAGCAAGTAATGGGAATCGATTTATCTTCACCATGATCGACTACTTCATCAAGTGGGTAGAAGCAGCCTCCTTCCCCAGGGTTACCAAAGAAGTCATCATCACTTTCATCAGAAACAATGTCATTTGACGATATGGACAACTAGAGGTAATTGTATCAGACAATGCTAAGAACCTCAACAACAAAATGACGGAGGAGTTGTGCAGTAAATTCCACATCAACCATCTCAACTCCGTCATCTATCGTCCAAAGATGAATGATGCTGTTGAAGCTGCTAACAAAAATATTAAGAAGATCATGCAAAAGATGTCCGCCAGCCACAAAGGATGGCCTGACTTATTGCCTCTGACTATGTTAGCCTACAGAATATCAATGCGCACTTCCACTGGGGCAACCCCCTATGCATTAACCTATGGGATGGAAGCAGTGTTCCCCATAGAAGTGAAAATGGAATCCCTCAGAGTGTTAATAGACACTCAGCTGGATGAAGACCAATGGGTACAAGATACGTATCACCAATTGTCTCTAATAGACGAAAGGTGAGTCGCTGCTATCTTCCACGATCAGTTATATCAACAAAGGATCACCAGGTCCTACAATAGAAAAGTCCAGCTACGGCAGTTCAAATAACATGACTTGGTTTTAAAGAAGATCACTGACAACCAAGATCAGTCTAAAGGGAAAATTTGCCCCGAATTGGGAAGGCCCATTTATTGTCAAGGAGGTATTGACAGAAGGTGCTCTCAGATTACAGGAAATGGATGGCGATGAATTTCCACAGCTTATCAACTTGGACACCGTGAAACGGTATTATGTCTGAGGTCACCATCAAGCAAACATCCTAATTTTGGATCATCAGATCCCCAGTCATTTCAGGTTTTCTAACCCTTCTTTACATACAACTTCTCTTCATACTTATCTGCCCCATCAGAGACAAACACACTTTTCTAACCAGCAGCCTGGTTTCGGATCGCCAGATCCTTCTCTCTCCACTTGGTTTTGAACCCTTACTCAACTCGGGTTATCCCACCAGGGATTGAACCTTTAACACCCGCAGTTTTACCCCAGTAGGGATAAGACTTTTAACACCTGCAGTTTGTCCTGTACATGGGATTAAACTTTCTCCCCCGCAGTTTGTCCTAAACATGGGATCAAACTTTTCATTGGCTGCAAACCGTCTTGAACATGGGGCGAACTACACCAACCTGATCTCCTTGATACACGGGAGTACGTAGGCAGCCATATTTTATATGGTCTGGTCGCAATAAAACAAAAATATCAAAAACATTTCTACACCCTTCTCATTACCAAAACAAAAAATAACAAAAACAACCCTACACCCCTTCACATACAGCGTTGAACTTCCACACCAGGTTCGAACTACGCAGACCCGATCTCCTCTTTAACAGAAGTACATAGGAAGCCATTCATGGTTCAGTCTACCCCCCTACCAAAACACAAAAACTTGTCAACTGTACTAGGATCATCCTTCAATACACCACATTTCATCGGCTTCAGACCAAAGGGATGGAACTACCTGACCTCCTAATGTAAATGAGAGATTCGGCGACCATCTAAGCTGCGGTTGATTCCTCAAAGAGAAACACCAATCCATAAGAGATGGAACTAACTGGACTCCCCCATACAAAGGAGTACTGACAACCATCTGTGGTGCGGTCAACCTTAGACAGGAAAGCCACACTCCTCTCCACATCTACATATAGAAACCAGTCCCACGACACCAAAAAAGGTAGGGGATATACACAGATCAATAATCCATTCTGAAAGATCCAGAGACATCTCAATGTCCATCCATCAAGGAGGAATTCAGAATACATCAAGATCATAAGCCCTGAAGAAACAGGCAAATATCAAGCAAGCAACAATGCATAACTAAAAGGGAAGTGAATCAAAAAAATATATTTCCCTACTATATATAATGTTGTTTGATATATACAATGTAAACTGTACATGACAAAATGGCTAATCTAGTCTGTGCAGGAAAATACAAGGCCATCTATAAGTCAGTGTATATACGAGTTATCAAGGCAAACATAGCATCCCTCTCAGAAGAAGGAGGTAGCGCTGTGGTCTCCAGTACAAAGATCTCTACGTGAGATAACATATCTACAACCATCTACATAGTGACGTTGTGCTCTTCAATATACGTACTCATCTCTGCAATGATGCTAGTGGTAAGGGACCTTACTATGGTACTGTCTGTAATGGCTACATCCCTGGCAGATATGGCGCTATCCCTCTCGACTATCACTGCATCTCTGGCTAATCTGGCCTTATCCCGCTCAATAATAATGGTATCTAAACGAGCTAACGCATCGTCTCTCTCTGACAAAGCGACGTCTTTCCCATCAAAGGATGTCAACATCATGGCTCTAGCCTGATCTCTCTCAAAGGTCATCAGATGGAGACTCTACTCGAAATACTGTGATGAATGCTGGATCACAGTAGCACTCGTACTGGGAGAATCTACAAGAGCTGCTGGCAACCTAGTGAATGGCTCTTCCTCGGTGGGAGAATTAATGTCCTCCATGGGCTCTCTACCATCTGAATCAATACTCAGCACTGTGGATATTACCACAGTCGATGAAATCTCTGTCTTTATCCATGCAGAATACTCTGATAAATAACCAGGATGGCTAACAGAAAAAATAGCGCTCTCACACTGATCCCAACAAGCATACACCTTGGATCGGTCCTCTGCTGATAGATGGCGAGAAGCCACATGCTGACCTAACGCCCCCTCAAAAGGATGGAAGTCCTAAAACTGGTCAAACTATGACATCACAACCAGTGGGTGGTAGGCAATCATGCCCCTCAAACCAGCCAGAGGGAGATAATCCATGCCAGGAGTGTGAGTAATGAAGATATTGGGTGAACTGAGCCCTATACATGGCAGGATGCCAAATGGATACTTGATCCCTACCAAGAGTACCGACCAAGACATATCATCTGTACACTCTGACGACTGGAAGGAGTAAGACATAGCTATATCATTGGTAAAGTAGTACCCGTGTCATCAAAAAGTACCATTCGGTCTCAAGTGTGACATAAACCACACGTATAGCATGGCCGAGCTGCCTATAAATACCCTTGTAGGGTAGGTGTGATAAAATATGGCTGATCTAAACGTCTCCGCCACAGTCATCAGAATAATGGTATGACCCTCCCTAAGAGCTCTCACTGCCATGATGACACCTATGTCCATCTTATCCATATACCGTGGCATGTACACATACGCCACTATGCACATCACGAGTACATCCACTATGGCCAAATGCCACTGATCCTTTGGTATGGTAAATTCCCCAGAATGTCGTGCGTAGCTGTCCAATGAGTCGAATCTGTCTATCAGGAAACTCTGGGATAATATATGGCCGAATGTAATCTCATCCTCTACTACTCTACGTCGTAACCTAGTGAGGATCATGAACTGTTGGTGCATATCTCTGACAGCCGTCCGAGCGTAATGTATGTCTAAGGGCAAAGCCGTCAACCACTCATACTCCTCTAATGTAGGAGTCAACTCCTGGGTCCCAAATCAGAAACCTGCCTCTTCGGTACCCAATGCTTTAGCATCCCATCTACAAAGCCCGAGGGAACCTGAAACATAAGGAGAGTCATGGAATGCTGTAATAGCTGATCTACGGTCAACCTATCTGGGGGTGACATACTATCATACCAGGATCTCAGACGGGATGCCACCAATACTGGTAGGGTGTGATCTATACGGCTGACTGTGGAAGAAGACATCTGTGTGGGATGTATCATAAGACCATTCAGGGGTCAATGCTGAATATCTCTGGACATACATATGTATGCATGACATAATACATGCATGACAAATAATATATGGCAATATGATGTAGGGAATGGAAAACAGTACATACATTCCTAAGTACATCATCATCCAAATACATCATCTCTGTGTACAACTGAAAATACAGGGAAATAGAGCACAGACACCCTACTACTAATAAAGGCCAAATCAGGAAAAAAGATGCTACGCGATTGAGCGAAAGAGCTGGAAATCATGGTTTTCATGAACCAAACTACATGTCTACATGCCACTCATTTATATTCGCTCGGACACATGCTTAATATACCAATTATCATAACTGTTGAAAACTACATTTGGTAATACCTCACGAAGGTCCAATGCCGTCAGTTCGGGGTCATCACTCCAAAACATTTCTCCCTAGTGAAAATTACATATATTTCAGCCGTTGAAGCACATTTCAATGAAGGTCAAGCAACCTTGACAACATTCAACCGATGGCAAGTAAATCCATCAAAGCATCAGAAACCATCCAATGATTTCAGTCGTTGATGCACATGTCGACAAAGATCAAGCAGCCTTGACATTATCCCCAACAGGGATTTCAGCCGTTGCTGTACATTTCAACAATGGTCAGGCAACCCTAACATTCACAGACTATTAGAAGTAACTCCAACAGAACACTGGAAGGACTTGGTAATACAAACCAGGGAAGAACATTCTCATCAGGAGGACTGATAATGGAATATGTTTTACACATCCTCAAAAAGTAAAGTACATTCCCATAGAGTCTCTTGCACATGAGAGGAACATCTAGGGCAAAAAATCTGTACCAAGGATTATGGACTTTGGTGTTAACCCCAACGTCAACATCCTTGAAGTTCCTAAGAACTTTGGAGCACACATCCAAGCAGTTCGTCAGGGTTATCTATGACAACTCCAGTCCCCATCACAAGTTATGGGAGCAAACAGTCATCACATCCCATTGGAAAAATGTCCCACAAAACCACATGCATCGTACATTTGTATCATGTTGCAGTGCATTGCATCATAAATATCTTGTTGCATTTCAAGTGTCTAGTATTCTTTATCCTATCCATGTTGTTACACTGCATGACTATGATAAAGAGGGCATCTGTAGACACTCAAAATTTTGTATTCCTGTTATCAACATTACAAGAGGGCAGAATTGTCTTTTAGAGATAACCTTGGAGAACAATTCAACTCAGTCCTAGAGATAACCCCGGGATACTCAATTTTCCATCTTGAAGATAACCCTGAGATATTCAGTATTGTCCCATAGACAACCCCAGTAGATTTAGTTTTAACCTCGGAGACAACCCCGAGGAATGCAGTTCCAGTTCCGGAGACAACCCCGAAATCCTCAGTACCATCTCAGAGACAACCCCGAGATCTTCAATTCTAGTCCGGAGACAACCCTGGGAGATACAGTTTAACCTCGAATATAACCCCGAGGCATGCAGTTGTAGTTCCAAGAGATAACCTCGAAAATGCTTGTTTCAGTCCACAACAATGAACTTCAACACTCGGCGATAGCCCTGAGGCACTCATTCCCCAAGCCCGGAGACAACCCCAGGAGGTCAGGCATACCTCAGAGATAACCCTGAGGACGGTCAACACCTTGTAGCAGTCCAATCTTAGAAATAACCCTGAGCAACGACTGCTAAATCAGCTCAAACTGGAGATAACCCGGTGAAAAGGCAAGATCGTCATTTTGCCATCTCAATCCCACATTGCGCCGTCTCCACAACATTCAAACATACATTCTACACAGAAATGTCCTACAAGAACCAAAGTGCATCAATCCTGAGTGACTACTACACAAGATAACACACCGGATAGAATTTGAAGTCTGAAGACCAAGGGTATGGTCCCATCTTCCTGACTTCGTACAACCTCTGATCCTATGTCATTGTGTAGCTCTCGACAATAGCATGCTGTTAAAGGTCTTATACACCTCGATCGGATGCCCGTATTGAAGTTCTAAAATTTTGAACGGACAACACGTTGTATGCGTGGATGTACTTTAAAACGGCAGGAACCGCAGAGCCTGGGGCACCCGGGCAGCCGCAGGTGTATCTGCAACTACTGTAGGTACTCCTGCGGCTCCCCCCCTTTATAAATAGAGGGCTTAGGGCAGCCATTTTGCATAGAGAAAAGGCGAGGAAGCCCAATCCAATTTCATTTGTACACACTATAAACTGAGTGCTTTCTCATTTTAAACACTTGTGAGCTTCTATATTGCTATATTTTTATCTGCGGGAGCCGAGTGTTCATCCATTTAAAGTCATTGAAGTCTTCTTTGGCAGTCCACTGTAAGCCTTCTTACACTTTCTAAAGCCTTTCTCACTATTGTGCATACACATTTCTTCACATTAAGAGTCGTGTTGCGTGTGTATGCCCGAACTTCGGTCCGTGGCTTTTATTTCTTTTTGTATATATATATATATATATATATATATATATATATATATATATATATATATATATGGACTAACATTATCGAGTTATGCCTCGATTGAGCCCGAATTTATATCCGGAGCGTTTATTGCTTTTATATATATACTTATATATAAACTGTGGTCGAACTCTGTTTGATGAGCTTGTATTTACATTCGGAGCGTTTACTGCTTTTATATATATATAAATACTTATATATATATATATATATATATATATATATATATATATATATATATATAAATTCCAGGCTCAATCAAACAGAGTTTGATAGCAACAACATTATATATATATATATATATATTATATATATATATATGTTTCTTACGTTTACTTTTACTTTTACCGTGTACTTTTAATTCAGTTAATGTAACAGTGACATTGTAACAGTTGTTTCCTTATTCTATAAAAGGAACCAAAACTTAGTTAGATAATCAGACTTAAAAAGACTCAGAGCTCCTTCTCTAATGAATCTTTAGACTCTCTTCCTTCTCTCTTCTTCTACTTCTCTAATGTCCAGTTAGATCAGTAAGTCACTTTTATTTTCTTGTAATTGTAAATAGTTTTTCAAGTTTTTCAACTCTCTTCCTTCTCTCTTCTTCTACTTCTCTAATGTCCAGTTATATATATTATATATTTATATATATATATATATATATATATATATATATATATATATATATATATATATTATATATGTATTTACATTTCAGTTTAGCCTGGAGTTTACTTCGTGGCCTTTTACTGCTTTATTTATATTTCTGCTAGGCCTTGAGTTTACTTCGTGGCCTTTTACAGCTTTATGTACATTTTGTCCCGCCTGGAGTTTACTTCAAGGCGGTTGATCATTTTATTGCTTTATTTATATTTTCTCAATCCCCCATGGAGGTGCTTCGTGGTGGTTGATTGGTTTTTTTTACTGCTTTATTTACATTTTTAATCCCCCATTGAGATGCTTTGTGACACCCCCAAATCCTGGCAAATCCTGGTACTTTATGTCCTCAAGATTTTGTGTTCACGTAATCAAAACATTCATTTATAACTACCCAATCATAATAAAATTTAATAATAAACCTGCCCATACAGGAATTTCATTAAATAAAATCTCGCAGGTTATCTAACCTTTACAAAAATCATACATGCGAAAAATTAAAATAAACTTCATTACAATTTTTAACCAAAGTCTGATAATAAAACTATCGAAACTATTACAAGTCTTCAGTACTTGTTCATCTTTCCCTTTCCCTTACTGGTGCTAGGTACGTCACCCTTTTCAGCTTTAGCCGTAAGAAATTTTACAGGCAAGAGTGAGTAAACAAGGCTCACTTGGAATAACAATAAATAAAACTTTAACCTTTACATCATTTGCCAAATACTAAGCTTAATAGAACTGAACAATATGTTCTAATAACATTCCATAAATCATAACATTCACTGAGGGTCTAATGACCACGAACCCTATTCACAGTTATAAGTAATCTTTCAACTTTAACTATAAAAGTCATACGACTGCAAGGACTCAAAGGTACTTAGGGGGATCAATCCTTCGTACATGTATTGTATACAAACATTTCAGCACAAAGTATAAAACTAGGTGCAACCCCTAAAAATAGGGTTGTTCATCTCAGTATTTAGAGTACAAGTCCGCACCAAAGTCTGTTTGGTTTGGATACACTTCAAGGTAATTTGGAGTTCAATGGACATCAACTAAGGATTAGTTGAATAAAAGATAATAACACTATGTTATTGAATGATCATAACTGAATAAACATTTCGTTCTAAGTTCATGCTTTAGGAATAATCTAATAGCATAACAATTGAATAATCTATCATATCTTTCTTTGAACAACATTAAGCTAAGGTTACATCTTAGAATTTAATATCAAGCATGCATAACAAACAATAATTTGAACGATAAACTGATTCAACAGAATAAAGGTACTTGCATGCTAATATAACAAGTTTAGAGTTAGGAAAAACTTGCATAATCATAATAACTATCTCGACGAAAGTGTGGAGATGGGAAGCTTGTATCATCATGAATAACTAGATACAATCAAGTTGCTTAATGAAAATACTTTACTCAATAAAGTATAGAATTATGAAATTTGCATAACGACGATTTAGGATTAGAAAAGCTTGCTCAACTATTAACAAAGTAGAGTTAAAGAACTTGCCTTGCGGTAGATTAAACCGTTAATATCCAAATCACAATATCCTATATACATATGTTAAC
The DNA here is from genome assembly GCA_016801055.1 of Panax notoginseng. Classification (NCBI taxonomy): domain Eukaryota; kingdom Viridiplantae; phylum Streptophyta; class Magnoliopsida; order Apiales; family Araliaceae; genus Panax; species Panax notoginseng. Next base: position 95,491,992 of record CM029020.1, read on the forward strand.
ATGACATGATTAGTCATAATCAACACTACATCACGTATGGTTTAAATGTCTAACCATGTAATCAAATTATATCCTAAACGATAATAAACTCGCTAGGTATTAACACCATGTTCGTTCAACATATTACAATACTATAATAACAGAATTATTTGGTCATGTAGCATTACAACTAAAAATTTCATACTTCTCTGTCAGACAAAAGCCCATCCTGAACCTTCTGTTAAGTGGCGTCGCGGCGCCACAGTTTGAACTGTGGGCCTCGCTGCGACGCTGAGGTGGCGCTTCGGCGCGAGAAACATATACGACTTCGGCGCTGCGGCGCGAAGTCTGGCACTCCGGCGCTGACTTCAGCGCTGCGGAGCGAAGTCTGGCCGGGGCGCTATTTTTTGGCGCTAAGGCACGAGATTTGACACTGGAGCGTGAATTTTGACGTTGGGGAGCCGAAACTCACAGAACCAAACCAGAAGAACAGAACAAGGAATTTTCAGTCCACTCAACACTGCTAACATCTAAATTTGACATGTATAACTTCACATAAATTACCCATAAACGTTAACAATCATCTATAAACCAATTACCAACAATTTGACCAAAATTCTAGAAACTTAAATTTTGAAACACTGTTTGTGACTCCCCAAATTAGGTATACATCACCCATTCTGAGTCGCCAGATATATGGTACAAAATTCAAATACAACTTTATTTATACAACTGTTGATTTTTCGTATAGAATACGACCACAGTTAACTATGAGTTTTAATACAAATGTATGTAACTCTCATGGTACCTTGACCACAACCTTACAATGATACTTTACATAAAAGTATAGTCAAAAAACTGTTTTAGAAATTAAAATATTGGGAAGTGCTCAAGGAACCTTCGTACATGGGAGGCTATGCGTCTAGGTTATGATAGATATCATATGTCCACAGAATTATCCTTGGTTGTCCAAAAGTCCTCAAAGAAAAATAAGAAGATTACTATCATCTTCTTTCCAATGGTGAGTCTTCTCTTGACATATAAATATCTCCGTTGTCTCCAAGTGAAAATTATATTTCAAATAAACTCCAAGATCATATAGATAGTGCTCGTAGATATATTCAGCAAGTGGATGTGCACAACCATGTCTTATGAGAACACGAGGTTGTATGTCATTAGACATCTTGTATGATAGTGGCAAAACACCCTTCCAAAGTTGGGTTCGCCTCACCCTATTTGATTCACCAAATATAACTACTAAATGATGTATAGAATACAACACACTTTTCTATACTGTTTAGGGAGAACCTCCACAGCTATAACACTATTTCATGGAATAGTGAGGACTACTAATGATATCATCTGGACCGTCACTCGTTCCCCGACTAGTCCCTGCTGCGTTCTCACTTCCTGAAGAGAACAATGAAAGCAAAAGGGTGAGCTACTAGCCCAGTAAAGAATATCATAATTAAAGCTAATTTACATCATCAATAGCCTCATCATTAATAAATTAGAGATTTAGAAGATATGGTAGCTGATAAACTTTTCAACCATAGTTGCAGCGGAACGAGCAATCCATTAGAAGAGTCAAAATAGACCATTAGGTCTATTATATTCTCTATGTTAAAAGTCCACCAATAATATTTTATCCATGTAACATCAATCAACAATTCCTATCCACAACCATATGAATAACTCTTAATCATAATTGTGATTCTAAATTTCTCTTCGCACCCAAGACGAAGATAATTTTCATCACCTATATTCACCTGAAACATCAAAAATCATGGTTATACAAATCACAATTCTTGTTCATAATCATACTAATAAATTCATCTTTGCGCTACGGGCAAAAGACATACAAATGTATTTTAGAAGAGTCAAGTAGAGCATGATATCTACTATCTTCTACAAATTAAAAGTGTATAACCAATATTTTATCGCTGAGACTCAGCTTAATAAATAATCCACACCTTCGAATTATCCATGCACTACGACCAAGGATATTCGTTAGTATCAACATCCATGAATTATCCATGCACTACGGCCAAAGATATTCATTATTATCACATCCATGAATTAATATTTCATCGCTGAGACTCAGCTCAATAATTAT